>CAJNYU010001723.1:17411-50588 GCA_905331475.1 Rotaria socialis | reverse complement strand
GGGGGGGGGGTTACAGTAAATGTATGGCTACCATTGAGCATCGCTATTATATTCAGTCTGTTCTTCTGTTGAAAGGAACAGAGATCGTGTTCACTGTTCGACAACATCTAAATAAGATTTCTTTGTTTTTGCAGAAGAAAAACACTCGAATGTCGATGAATACTGTTTTAGATCTTCGTCAAAACTTAGTCATTCCGTTGAGTTATGCGAAAATGAACTATCGTTGTCAAAAAAAACCAGTCCATTGTCATACCAAAGCAGTCATCCATTTTGGAGTATGTCGTCCAAGATCGGACAAGTCATAAAGGTGGTGTTTAGAAGGCAGGTCCAACGAAAACTTGAGCAAGAACCGGTTGCCCAACTGAACGTCGTTCTGGTACCTTCGATACAAATCTCAATCGCATTGCTCACTAATCATTTTTTATAAATTATGAATAAAATTTAGTCTTTCGAATCACTCTCTCTTTTCTTTCCTATGCGTATGATCTGAAATTGCACCAATTTGACACATACACACTTGTCTTGCGTAAGACTGATGCAATACATTCATGATTTAAGCACATTTTTTCTTTTGACTGACTGAAATATTATTGTCATGAACGTACAAGTAGAAGCAATGAGCAGAGAAAAAGTGCATGCAAAAATAATGTTTATTGGTCATATCAGCACGGGTAAAACAACAATCGTCGGCCGGCTACTCCATTCCAACGATCGTAATGACAGACGAACCATGAACAGGAGTGAAAAAGAAATTGTTGTCGTAAGAGCGTCGCTTCTTCTAAATTTGATAAACTGTGTGCCTTGGTGCATAGATGGATTCATCGAAGACGTTCGAGACAAACAAGTATTGTATGACGGTCGTCCGCACTCCTGATCACCGCGATTTTATACAATCCACCATCACACCGAGAAAACAGGTAGATAACCCTCTTCGATATTCCTTGCCAAGAACTGTAGTTCGTCGATAATGTGTCTTGTCTACTATGTAGGCTGATTGTGCCGTGCTGGTAGTGTCGGCTCGTACGGGTGAATTCGAAACTGGGATGTCAAAAGATGGTCAAACGCGCGAACAGGCTCTTTTGGCATATACCATGGGCACAAAACAACTCATTGTTATAGTCAATAAGTTGGATGCAGATGATGTTTTGTACTCGGAAGAGCGTTTTCATCAGATCTAAACGGAAGTGTCGAATTACATCAGCAAAGTTGGTTATTGGCCAGAACAGGTGGCTTTCGAGCCCGTTTCAGCTCGATGTGACGATAATATATTTGAAGCATCCGACAAAATGCCATGGTTTCAAGGTTGGATACTCCAACGCACAGAAAAAATAGTTACGGGCCAGACTTTGATCGAAGCTTTCGATGCACTCGTGATAAATCAGTCACTAATAAACAAACCATTCCGTTTACCTGTACAAGATGTGTTCAAAATCGCTGGCATTGGCACCATGGTCGCAGGTCGAGTCGAAGCAGGTGTACTGAGACCGAATATGGTCGTTAAATTTGCTCCATCGAATATCACAGCTACGGTTCAAGCGATTGAAATGTATCAGACATCCATAGAAAGTAAACGGATTTTGTTCGTGATCATAGAAAATAAGAGTGATTTGTAGAGGCTGTACCTGGTGACAACATTGGTATCCTTGTGAAAGAGGTCGATCGGAAACAATTACGACGTGGTCTCATCTGTTGCGATGCTCAAAACGATCCGGCTCAGGAGACGGCAAGTTTCATTGCTAATGTAAGCAGATCAGATGCTCTGCCAGTAGTGCACCTATGCATTTCACTCTGGTTTAGGTTATTGTACTCCATCATCCAATTGAAATCACGCAAGATTATACTGTTGCCCTTTCGTGTCATACAGCTAACATTCGTTGTTGTTATATTCAACTGTTGGAAAAAATTGATCGAAGAGCGGGCAAGACTATTGAAGTCACTCCGAAAAGTCTCAAATCAAATGAAGCGGCCATTGTGAAAATTCTTCCAGTAAAGCCTGTGTGTGTTGAGACGTATGAGAAATACCCATCGTTGGGACGATTCACTATTATCGATATGAAACGAACCGTGGCAGTTGGGATCATCAAAGAAGTCGAAAAAATGACTGTTGCATCGGAAAATATGGCCACTTCAATTAGCGTATGCGACAACGATACAAAACTAAATTGACAGGGCTACCATGGACTACAGAACCGTTTGAAATGGATAGCTGTTTATTCACAAGACAAAAAAGAATATCATACACATCAACAGTGGCGGCGGAGTCACTGAGACAGGTGAGGCTTGAGCCTCACCTACCCAGGACGAACAATCCGATAGTCGGATCCTAGCGGAAAAGTATCGGATTTTATTGGATCCGATGGGAATTCGTCGGAAGTTGGCGGAATCCTTGGTATTGGATTCCGACGACTTCCGACGCATTCCCATCGGATCCAATGGGGTGAGTTCGACCTGGGTAGTTTTCAGCAGATGAGGCTCAGCCTCACTTGTTTTTGCACTGAATATTGCTATTTTTTATTCTTACATCAAAGAAGCAGAAAAGAAAAGTCTTTTTTGGTATTTTCAAATCTTTTTTTTTATACTGACCATTTTTATTTTTTCTGAAGTTCGATAAAAAAGAAGACTTATTTTCTGATTGATGCGTACATAAAATTCCACGATAGAAAAACAAAATTATGAGCCTCACCTAGCTTAATGACGCTCCGCCGCCCCTGCACATCAATCAAAGTCTATTCAGTTTTCAAACCATTTGTTGAATATGAAATAGTATGGCTTTCGAGTTGGTATGATGGTGGAAGCGATTTACTTATTGACAATCCCCATCCCAATTCTATTCGTTTTAACTAGAAACTCGAGTTTAGTCTCACCTTCTCGAAAATTTATCGAATCTGATCCTGGACGATTGTCAAATGTCACACTTCCACCAGCCATCACTTCACTCTTGAGGGTGTGGGTGTGAGTTGGAAGAAAACAAATACACCCACACCCTTCAGTTGCATTTACATCTGACATAATTGTTTTAAAATGAGTGATTGAATCAGAGTGATATGTTTGTTCTTCTGCAGTGCCTACGATAAAAGAAATTGTAATAACAATCAAGTACAATATTCTTTTTTTATCTTATAGTTAAATTGAATAAGAATTTATAGAATGAAGGAAAAAGTAGATATCTTTATGTTATGTCCTGAGTTCACAGGGCCTTCTTTATTCACGTATAAGACATAACTGTTTATAACAATAAACAAAAGGAGAGAAGAACGAGAGGAAACAAACAAACAAGAAAGTGTTGACCTCCAACTAGATAAAGATGTCAGACGTAACACTTTATAAAAAAAAGCATCCAGTACGAAACAAATTTTGAGTAGCATTTTTATGTGTTCCTGATGAGCTGCAGAGTTTTTATTGTACAGAATAGCCTTCTTTTTTAGATTCATATTGAACAAGGTTTTGGCATGCTAAAACTAAGAATTCAGAAGGAAAATAAAAATGCTGAAACCTTCTAAAGATGTTCTAGCAATATAAATATGTATCAAACAAATATAACATGTATCGAGTGTTTTCTTCTTATGTGTCTGATAAGTCCTAGTGAAGTGAATTTTTCCATAGAAAAATACTTCAACATTTATACTGAATAACTATTTAGCATCCAGATAATTCAAAAGAGCAAGATTCAGAACTGTTCGTCCAACGTTCGTTCTCCAATATAATCAAAATATTTTGTTCTGCTGAAATTAGTTTAAATCAAATGTAAAACAAAAATGGTGATGTAGTGCTTTTTTTCAATCAAAATCTTTTTTATTTTCATATATAAAATATTGATAGAGCTTAGAACCTGAATATATTTTGATTTGGTCAAATTTGATTAAGAGTAAACCTATTATTATTACATAATTTATTAAAAATTAATTATTATTTTAGTTCATGTGCATTACTATTTGACGTTTAGATTTTGTTATAAAGTATTCTCAGTAGCAATAATAGGAATATACATATATACTCGTTGACCTACTCCTGTATCTAACCTGAGACCGATCGAATAAGACCCGAAATCGTCGTTTATATATGAAAATAAAAGATTTTGACTTTTAAATTTGTCTCACATTACTTTTTTTTCATATTTTTCATTATTGTTAGTCGGTGTTCAAATATAAATCTTCTGTTTTTATATTTATCATTCTTCGATAGTTAAGCCCAACGGTGATTTTCCTAAAAGTATGGATCTGTTATTTATCTATCGTTCAAAATTCTTCATCTCTGAAAACTAAATCTACTCTTTTTCACTTAGAAGTTTCTAAATTCAACTTCAATCTTCGAAACTCCAGAGTTTCTACTGAAAATTAAAATTGTATGAATTATACAAAATTCATTTAATATACCTTGGTTATTTGGTTCGTTATTAATGATTGCGAACCAACTATTTTGTGATACTAGGTCCAAAATCATGACACCAATTAACGAATCAGGCAAGCCTCCTGATAGTTTTGATAGACGCTGCACAAGAGCAATTTGAGTGTTTGTGATGTTTCGATCGACTATCACACTGATGTTACATTCTCCTGTTGTTTGTGGTTTTTTTGTATACAAATTAAATAAGACATTGACCCATTTGATGTTTCGAATTAATTCTGTATATCTTGTTCTGTCATTAACATCATTTTGTATCATTAAGGATTGAATGAATTCTTGCATACTTTTATACTTGGGAAAATTTTTATTTCCACCAAGAATATAAACCGACCTACAATGAAAAACATATGAAATCAAAGAATGTTCAAGGCTACATTTATTCTTTTAACTGTGCTTATTAAAGATGGAAAAAACGTTTTTCTATAGGTCCGAATATATTCATCTTTATTCTGCTAAACATTTATCTTTAATGAGAGAAGTGTTCATTTTTATTTGAAATCTTCCTATATATATAGGTGTTTGCAAAAAAAACCTAGACATATTTTTCTACAGATATTATCTTTTATCCATATTGTATTCGGATTGATTTATTTTGTGATGGATAGCCATGAAGACTAATATAGGATACATTTTCGATTAAACTTCAATCTCATTTGTAACAAAAATAACTATTTTTTACGTTCCCTTAATGAAATATTCTATCATAAATCATCAACATTTTCTTCATCTTAAATACGAATCATTAAAACTACTAACGATATCTTTGTGTTTGCTTGAACTAAATTATCTATATGTGATGCCACATACGATAAACACTTTTTCATATTATTTGGATCCGAATTATCTGGTATTGAAATTCGATGTTCGATATAAATTTCTTCCTCGTTCATAAATAATACCAGAATGATAACACAGGTATTAGCACCAGTACTAGCTAAACGACCTGTATGTAAATCATATTTATCCATTCCAACATTAAGGATATCTTTTTTTGTGGTAGAGCTGGTAGTCATTGTTTAACAATATGGAAATATATTTCAAAAAGTAGTTTGAATGTTAATTCAGAAATAAACAAAACAAATCGTTGTATATATTGACGTCATCGTCTTTCTTTCGTGGATATATATTCCTCCACACGTGTCAATCTATCATATTATGCATTCAAATCAACTCATAGATAGTCAACAAATAAAAACCCTGGACACGAATTTTCGCTATTGTACCCATGTCGGTTAAAACGCTCCGTCAACGGTCGTAAACGATACAATTACGATGAAATACGATGGTCGTGACGGGTGATCGTTTACGAATGACCGTATACGAGATAATAACGGGTAAATACGACGGCGTTTACGATGGTCGTTTACGGACCATTGTAAACGATAGCGTAACGGTCATCGGAAACCCTCCGTATTTCAATCGTATTTATCGTATGGTGCCAGAACATGCGAGAACACACTTTCTTGGAGAATAATGTTTTTTTTTCTTAGTTCTTGGTCGAACTGTACCCATTATTGCCTTTTATTTTTATCCCGCTCTCCTTAACCTAAATCACAGCGCCCTCTCTCCTACGCAGTAATATGCGCGTAAATTACACCAATCAGTGCATACATGTGATTCAGTTAGAATTCGAAATACTTTCTTTTTCTTCTTTGGATATTTTATTTTCGTTTAGATTATATGAGGGCATGAAGTCTAATAACAGTAAGTAGAAGTTATTTATATCATTTTATGTTTATTTTTAATTTTTACTTTAGATCTAATTTAATTTTAATTTAATTTTAGATTTAATTTAATTGGGATTTTTACTTTATTTTCAATTTTAATTTTTACTTTCATTCTAATTTTTATTTAATTATTTTAACTTTTTCTTTATTTAATTTTTATTGAAATTTATTTTTGTTTATTGTAATTTTTTCTTTATTTAATTTTTATTGAAATTTATTTCTTTTTATTGTAATTTTTTCTTTATTTAATTTTTATTGAAATTTATTTTTTTTTATTGTAATTTTTTTATTGTAATTTTTTAATTTTAATTTTATTAAATACATTTAATTTCGATCTTATTTAATTTGTATTCGTTGGAAAAGACGTGGAGCGAGGTCTCAAAAAACTGGAGGAAAACGGCTCGTTTACTACCGTACACAGTAAAGAATACTATCCGTATACGACCACTGTAATTCATCGTTAACGGCCGTTTACATCCCCGTATACGGTACGGGCAAATACGGCCGTATTACTGCCCCTGTTAAAACGGGGTAATACGGCGCCGTAACGGGCCGTATTTGCATCGTAAACGGGCGTAATTACTCCGTATCCTTGTCGATTACGGTCGTAAAGGACGCCGTAACGATATCCGTTTTAACCGACCTGGGGCACACCCACACCCTTGAAAAGACAAAAAATGCAACTTTGAATGTTTGCTTTTTGACCAAGAAAAATAAAATGTGCCTTTTCACCAATTGCTTTTTTTATTTTCACCCGTAGCGACTCTTTATCGTTCTTTTTCGTCGTGTGTTCGTTATCAACGATCTTTGTGTTTATTACTCTTGTTTTTTTTTCTGGCAACATCTTTAACAGTAAGAAAAAGATCGTTTTCTACATAAATAGCAGTAAGAAAATAATTACGAATACTGTCACAGAAAAAAATATCTCGAAAACAAATTGATACGGCATAAATTAAGTCTGTTAAATCGATCACACACTAGTATTTTTACAAGCAATTTTAAGCAACAAGTAATGGCAAGAGGAAATACTCCAGTAAGTGGTATATCTGGTGACGCAGAAAAATCAAGAGATGTTGTTGGTCGTCAACGTACCAATATTTCAGTGTTGAAAAATGTAGTCCTGATATGGTTGGATGAACATATTGATGATAACAACGAGATATGCCAGAATGTGGTGACGAAACTACGCAATATTATTAACAACATAATCACATATACTGATGATGATCAATGTGTTCAATATATCGACAGCATAAGTAATGACAAGGTATACTTGATCGTTTCTAGTACACTTGGGCAACGTGTTGTGCCGTACGTGCATCTTCTGTCCCAAGTGGACTCTATTTTTATTTTTTGTGGTAACAAAAAGCGATATGAACAATGGGCAAAAAATTGGCCCAAAATCAAAGGTGTTTTTATGCAAATTGCACCCATTTGTGAAGTCCTAAAGCAAACTTCATCAGAATACGAATCCAATGCCATATCAATTAGTTTTATGGCAACAAACGATCATGAAACGAACAAGAACTTGAATCAACTCGATTGTTCCTTTATGTATACACAGATCCTGAAAGAAATATTATTAACCATCAAATTCAAACCAGAGCATCTTGAAGAATTCATCAATTTTTGTCGTGAACAGTTCGCCAAAAATGACACAGAATTGAAAAATATCAAACTATTTGAACAAGAATATTACGATCACACACCCATTTGGTGGTACACATCTGAATGCTTTCTATATCCAATGCTTAATCGAGCCTTACGATTAATGGATGTCGACATTATCATCAAAATAGGCTTTTTTATTCGTAATCTGCATGATGATATTGAACAATTATATTCCAAGCAATTTGCTGGATATCACTCTGGTAAAACTCTCACCCTCTATCGTGGGCAAGGTCTTTCGAAGAGTAACTTCGATCAAATGATGAAAACTAAAGGTGGGTTAATAGCGTTCAACAATTTTTTATCTACCAGTAAAAATCGAGATATCTCGCTTGGTTTTGCTCGTAAAACTCTTTCAAATCTTGAATTGGTTGGCATTCTCTTCACCATGACAATTGATCCTTCTAAATCAACAACACCATTTGCTTCCATAATCGGTGTCAGTGAATTCGCAGATGAAGATGAAGTTCTTTTCTCGATGCACACCATTTTTCGTATTCATGATATTAAACCAATCAATGAAAATGATCGTCTTTTTCAAGTAGATTTGATAATGACGAGTGATAGTGATAAAGATCTTGAAATGCTTGCTAGTCGAATGCGGAAAGAGACATTTTCAGATGCTGAAGGATGGTACAAATTAGGATTAGTGCTAATTAAGATGGGTCATCTCGATAAAACTCAACAAATTTATGAAATTCTACTTAAACAGGCAACGCATGAGAGTGACAAAGCATCTATTTACAACCAGCTTGGACGAATCAAAGATTTTCAAGAAAAAGAGAATGAAGCAGTGAAATTCTATGAAAAGTCACTTGAAATTTACCAAAAAACTCCTCCTCCGAATCGTCTTAACATAGCCTATGTCTACAACGGTATCGGTAATGCTTATCGCAACATGAATGACTATTCAAAAGCACTTTCGTCTCATGGAATAGCTCTTGAAATTCGACAAGAGCTACTTTCGTCAACTGATCCTGATGTGGGTTATTCCCATAACAACATCGGTATGGTGTATGAAAGGATGCAAGATTATACAAATGCACTTTCATCTTATAAAAAAGCCTTGGAAATCCTACAACAGAAACTTTCTTCGGCTGATCCTAATTTGGGTTTTTTGTACTATAATATCGGTAATACGTATTATAATATGGGGGCGTACTCGCAAGCACTTCCATTTTACGAACGCGCTGTGGATACAGCAGAACGAGCATTGCCGTCAAATCATCCTCGCCTGCGAAATTGGAGAAACAGTCTCAAACTTGTAAAAATGAGATTATAATTACTCTCTTAAAAAAAGGAGTCATATGCAACTATTTATGGTTCTAGCGAAGATACTGAATCTTTTAAGATTTCATTCGTTTATTAATAAACAATCCAGGCTACTAGCTAGTTTAAAGAGCCATGTCATATCATAAATAGTTCCGAATGTTTAAAAGAGTGCTGTCTTGCACCATGTTGTGAAACACGAACGGAAAGGACTGTTGAAGTGTATATACGCAGAAATTTGCCCCCATTCACACCCTCACCCCACCCTCAACATAGTATGACAAATATGGTCAACATGATCATATCTATAGTGTTTTCGGCCTTGTCTGAAGTAATTTGGATCATAACTCGTGTTGGAAGAACCATTATTATGACTATTTGGCGCACAGTTTTACGCATTTGAATCATATTATCATAATAGTCACTGATTGAGGGTGTCGCATTCGTGATCATTTACAGTGTTCTTGTATTCATTTCAGATTAACAGTTTTGTCACTTGGACCATCATTACGGTTCTTTCTCTCGTATTTATTCTCACTTAAATCGAATTCATGGCCATTTTAAAATTGGATCACTACTACTATTTCTATGGTCGCTTTTACATTGATTTGGTCACTTACCTTGTAGTCGATAATGGAAAAATAATGCATTATTTTTCTTATTTTCAATGCACTGTTTCGAAATAATGCTATAACGAACAATAACGCATTATCAAAATCCATGTTGCGAATACTGGACTATTTTCAGCGATAAACCGTCAGTTTTCTTCTATTTTTTATCACATGGGATATATACCTATATTATGCCAAGTTTATGAACATCTTTTAACTATGCTTATGATAGTAGCTATTGTAGAAAGATCGTTCAGCAAAATGAATATTGTAAAAAATAGACTAAGAATCGCAATGATTGATGAAAAATTAAATTCTTTATTATTATATACATTGGAAACACTAATTTTAGATGACCTGGGTAATAATTAACTGGCCAAAAAATAGACAAACAACAAAACTGATCGTAGAATTTAGCTAATTTGTAGTTTGTTTTGTTTTTTACTTCAAACAGTAAATTTTCATGCAATATATGATAGTGAAAATGAAATAAATTTACTTCGATTAATTACATATGGGTATTCCCATGGGGTCTCTACCAGAATATACACAAGAATCTTCAAATCGCTTGAAACTTTCAGAGCTTGTAATCGACGTTGATATAAGACTTTCTGTCTTGCCAGTTTTTTTAAATCAACCGAAAAGTACCTGAGTATAAGTGCGACAAATTTTAGAAAATTTTCAAAAATTTTGAAGTTTTAGAATTTTTTGGAAAATTAATGTGTCTGTTGACACAAAAATACGTTCTAGAGATAGGTTCATGTTGTATATCATTTTGATGCTCATGGTCTTGACTACGTTTTAATTCATACATGATTCATTTTGCTCAATCCTTTTACCATACGCTGACCCACTCATTGATCACAACCCGCAAATTTCAGTATGCACTTCTGAAAAGAGAAAACTTGGCAGAAAACGGAATTCCGAAGAGAAACGAGATACAGGGTTTTGTATAGAAAATTATTCTCTACAACCTAGACTAGGTTAGAACATTCGCTTTTTTGATTTGACCAAATGCGAGGTGATAAAAGATAAAGGGAGGGGTTTCATTTTCAGCTGAAATCGGTCCCTCAAAAATATGCGATCCCATCTATCTGAAACTGTTGTAGACACTATCGGAGCATCTTTTCTAGTACATTTATTCCTCCAACCCTTATTTTTCCACTGACTATGCTGGTAGGGTTAGTGCATGAATGTTGCATGTAATTGAGTCCAGCCTTCAATGAGAACCAGACTCTTTATAACACAAAGGTGTAGCTCAACCAGCCAACATTGACATGGTTGTGTAGAACATTTCAAGAGCTACAAATCTGTATATGAACATACCGCAGAAATATCGATCGATATGCACTCATAAAGATCGTATCTCTATTGTGAGTGCACATAATGCATTATTGTTAAAGTTATCCATCCAAAGGAAAAACCCATATCGATGCTCCACCACTTAAGTCTTTGGTACGGTTTGATAGTATTTTTTAAGCGCTACAAAACGATATAAAAACATTGAAACAAAAACAATGGACACCCAAAATTGTTCTACAATTATTAACCTGCGGACGTTTTTTAGTACTATTTTCATTGGTATTTTTCAGATTGGGTGTGGGTGTGGGTGTGGGTGTTGGTGTGTTTAATTTCAAATGGCATGCATTTAATGTAATACCCAAAAATATAGCAATCTATATCTAAATTAATACAGTAGTATCTATTCTGGTGAAACAACACCTTTTAAAAAATTGTTTGATCTAATTTTGTAGTCAAACATCTTTTAAATCAATTACATGTCTGAATTAAAAAATGTTCTGTCTTTTAATTTAACATATTATCAATTTTAACAAATGACTATCAATCAATTGATCGAGTTATCTAATTAATTTGAACGTAATCTATAATTGATTAGCACTTATCAATTAATTGAAAGAGTATATATGAGCTAGGAATGACAACAAGTGACGAGAATAAAGGTAGTTTAAAAAGTATAAAAAAAGATGCCATTAAAAAAATGGCAAAATCATTATCAGATGATGATAAAACAGATTCGATAGACTCTGTTGAAGCTAAAAAAGCATTAATTGTGCAATAGTTTTCTTTTTTTTTGCTGTGTTTTTTTGTTATAATTGATAATTGTATCTTTATTTTTTTTCTACTACTTTAATAATTAATTAGATATAACTTTGTGTTGTCAGGTGGTGTTACTCAATAAATTAGATATAAATAAATTTTAAAATTATATATAGTATTTTCTTAATTAGATATGAATTCATTCTATATTAGATATAAATTTATTTTAAAATTAGATATGGATTGCTATATTTTTAGGTATTAGTTTATATTTATCCCATTTCAAATCTTCATTTTATCTATACCCACACCTTCGTATTTTCGATTCACGCGACACCGTATGTCCACATACGAGTTTTAACCTCCTGAGGACCACTGTCTTCAGGCTGAAGACAAACAGAACGAAAGAATATTTTTTTGTTCTGTCGTATCGTTGAATATATGTTTAAAAAGCAGAAAATGGATAGAGAATCGTACATTCAGCCAATGGTGATTACTGATTATTTTCTTCTAACTATAAGAAGAAAATATTTATACAGCTAATTGAGAGCGACAGAACGCAAAAGAAAGTGATTTCTTAATTTTTCTCTAGCTTTGAATAGAACTCAAGAATTCTCGGGATTCAGGAGGTTAATAGGAATAATAATGAAAGTTTTTTCGTTCTTCATATGTTTTCTACACTTTTCATTCATTGCCTATCAAGAGGAATAAAAAAGCAGATTGACAAAGTTCGAGAAGAAGTGATAAAATGTGCGCAATAACAAAGGCAAGGCAACATTTACACAGTCATCATAAGCCGCTAAGAATGACAAATCGACCTAAAAGATATTTCTAAATACAATCCCAAGCCATCTTTTACATGTATATAAGGTAGTTCCTACCTAGCATTGACAAAACATATTGATAAGAGAATGGGCAATTTATTATTGCTCTCAGTTCTGAATTATAACGTGCAAGTTCGAACAAGTTACAGTTGTAGATTTTCACTGTACTGACATGATTTGGTTGATCATATCATATTACAACGTCAAGTAATTGCACATCCAGAAATGACGACATAAGGACAAATATTATTTTATTTTATCAATGAGTATTGTAAACGAATGGCTACATACAACACGACAACATATTGCCAACAAGCCGAATTCACCTGGGAAATCGAATTGATCTCGCATGTGCATCGTCTGTATCGGATCAATTATCATCATGATTGCAGCACACACTTTGCCGATGTCGTCAAAATGGTTTTCTTAATAAATTCCAAATTATATTTTCGTTATGAAATTACCTAAACAGTGTGAAATGATTCTGCCAAATTTTGATATCGATTTAATATGGCATACGCATATGCGAAATCCTGCACAGTATAAATACACACCGAAAGGATTGTGTGGTCGACTATCTTAACGGTGTGAGTATGAGTGTGAATATCGTTTGATAGCTGATAAAAATCAACCGATACCGACACCTACACTCTCACTTCCATACCCTTCATGATGGTTGTTGACGATGACTGTTACTTATTGTAAGTATTCGTTGATAAGAGCAGTAAACGGCGTCAATAAATATTCAATGTTTATCTTCATAATTAATCGATACACAGTAAATCATGATCGAGGGGAGGGGAGCAGCTGGGCATTTTTATGTGATACGCTCGTGTTTATAAATATAAGTTTCTATGTTTTCATCACAACAAAACTAAATATAAAGGAAAGCAAAAGTAATGAATCACACACAATGATGGCATATTCATTAAAAACCTGCATAGTCGATGAATATCACGAGTCTTGTCAGTTTAAATGCGCAAAACCAAGTTGGAAAAAACTAGGCAATTTCGTAAACAATAAATACACATCAAAATCTGGAGGAAGTACAGAACAAAATATGTATACTCTACGAGTGCTTGACAAGTAAGTAAAGGATGGCCCATAAGTTTCGATCCCTATAAGTAAATCGATTATATCTATAACCAACTTACACGAAGTTATTGATCAAATTATGTCATTTTGTTGATTCGATAGATTTGAACTGGCTCTACAAGAATATGAATACTTCGATAATCGTTGATCTTATTTTCAGTATAAAACGTGAACGAGCTCAGAAAGATCATTAGAAATTCTATGTGTCAAGTTTTAAAGTGATTAAGTTAAGCTTTCCATAGCTTTAGCTGGCTGTCTATTCCATCTATTTAGGCAGCTCAGAAGTGTTATTTTCAACCTCAGTGTTTGACATTGCATCTCGAAACATCAGTTAACAGTTGATTAACTAAATATTTTGAAAGTTAAGCCTACTATCTCATGGAAGATATGTAATCGTTTTATTGGTCTGCATGGTTCCTTTCGAGTTTTGTATCTGTTGAAAATTTGCAGAATAAAATATTTGACTAGACTTTAACGATACAAGCATCAAACATTTTTTTATTTTTTCGAAAAATGTAACGTCAAAGCATTTACTCAAGGTTAGTAAAAAAATTGTAATCGGTTTGTAATTATATTTCGAAGTAGGGTTTTTCACATGATATCTTTAATCTTCCTCTGCAAAATGAAATAATTTGATCAATAACTTCGTGTATGTTTGTTATAAATATATCATCAATTTACTTATAGGGATCGAGACTTATGAACCACCGTTTAGTAATTTCCTTTTAATGTGACTCAGAACACTGAGTAAAGTCAAGTTCTTATCTTTGATCATCGTTTTTGTTTTTTGTTTTCGTTATCGTCTTCGCATTACAATTTGAGGAAATGTTATGTAGCGTACTAATTTATCTCCACAAACATCGATGGCCGAAGTAATTTCAGCACTTGAACCATCATTAGAACTGCTATAGTTATCAAATTGTGAATCTTCATTCTCCCAAAACTGAGTTTATATTTCGGTCTATAAAAGCACGGCCTAACAATAACCGTTTTCACCGCATTGTAAAATATATTCTCATTATGCATACACTTTGTAGCTTTGAATAGTATTCATTTGACCAAAGAAACGCATCGCAAGCAAAAAACTAATGAAAAATAGTATGCTTTAGTATAGTGTGTGACATTTTGCTGTGAGCGTGCTGTTGAAAACGTTATGGGTGAATGATTAATTTGCTTGGCGCGTATTATTACTAAGGTACTGTGTTGGAAACTTAGTGCTATCAGATATAGCATACTACATGATAAGTCACTAATAGTTGTTTGTCTCAGAACACTCATACGATAATATACTGTTTACTTTGTGACATACACCGAGAGCGACAGTTAGTCAATGAGTGGAAAGCTCATGCGATTCAGAAGAAGAACTTGGGATCAGATCGGTGTTCGATCCAGATCAACAACCAGTAGAGATAGTAAGAAAAACTATCGATCTTTAAAACCTGTATCTGAATGGAACGTTAGTGTTAATGGTCTTACACTTGATTCGATTCTTTAAATAATCAATCGCGTCGATTACATATAAAGCCCACACTGAAATGCTCAACCATTTGAGAGAACGAAGGAAAATGAGAGATAAAAAGCAATGTCAAGAACAGAAAGATAAAGACAATAGGTAGGATGAGAATAAATGTCACCATAAGACCAAACGTCATGTATAAATTTCACTCGACTCGAACGGAAGTGGTAAACCTCCGGATGAAATTTGGACGCTCTCAGCATATAACGTTACCAAGGGAGAAAAAGCGGATCCTGATGGATCCTGATGAATCCAGATGGATCCTGATGAATCCAGATGGATCCTGATGGATCCTGATGAATCCAGATGGATCCTGATGAATCCAGATGGATCCTGATGAATCCAGATGGATCCTGATGAATCCAGATGGATCCTGATGGATCCTAATAGAGGGTATTAGATTGCACAATAGATTGACTGGAGTGTAGGGAAATCTATTAGAAGCTACTTGAATCTACTAAATACGTCCGAGTCTACCACAATACACCAAATCCTGATTCGTTTTACAGCAATCTTCAAACAATGTAAAAAACATGGATTCTGCTGGATTAGGGGTGTGCAGTTCATGGCCATGAGTGCTGATAAACATGAGCGTTTCTTCTCCAAGTAGAATATGCAAGAAATTAGTAATAATGAACGCACTTTAGCTGTATTCATATAAAAATAACATTATAGTATTTCATACAGTTTCTTATCTAATATATTTAATCGATGAATCGGCAATAAGCGCTAGAATAGGCTCATTAAAGTTTGGAAAATCGTAGTTTCCGAATATTTGTTTCTTAAACTCGGTCATCTTACTACCGGAATCTACCAAGGAACAAGGCTAGGATATTATTATATATGTCTAGTAGGGGTAGCACGTTACTATTACCGGTAATAAGTAATAGCTGTTATTTCGAATTAATAGTACTAACTAAAAGCCAGGCAAATTAATAAAGTAATAAGGAATAAATAAAGCAATAAAGAACTCGGTCGTGGAATTAATTCTATTTATCAATATATTTCTACTTTCTCACCACTAGGACTACAACAGCTCTCAGATCGTAGTTCCAATCAAATGAACGAAAGAACTGCTGAAACAGTTCTATTCACTGATTTGTCTACAATCGCTAGATTACCTGCATTCAATCACTAGTATTATGTGGGCCGTAATTAAGGGCAACCCCCTTCGATCCCTTATGTCCTATCTAGATGTGATCCCTGTGACTTTTGCATACTAACTAGAGGAGGTCCCCGTAAATTTTGTGGATTTACACTGGAATGGTTCCTTTAGTCATTTGGGATCTACTTAAGGGTTGTCCTTATCGATTTTTCGGGACCGCTAAGGATAGTACGTTAAGTTTGAAGATATCACTGCTGGACAGAGTGACATGTTAAAAGAACGATGCTTATATAGGATTAAAAAAGTTATAGATACTGCCAATAGTTACGAATAGGGTTGTGCCGAGACCGAGACTTTCCATCTCCGTCTCAGTCGTCGCGGTCGAGGTTTTGGTCTCGGTTCACCCCTAGTTACGACTGAATAAATTATAAGAAGCCCCGCCCACACTGCGCAGAAGAATACAAGAGATGCCACTATATACATATGTACTAAAATGTTGCACAGATCAGCCCTGGGAAGTTTTCACATGGTTCTAATTACCATCCTGAAGTTGGTCCAGAAAGGTACAGGACTACCCCTTGGTAGTTTCTTAAAAGTTCTATGTATTATCTGTAAGTAGATCCCCAAATAGCTAAAGAGACCATCCATGGGTAGGCCGTAAAACTTCTGACTACTCTCTCTGACTGAGTCCTTAGAATTTCTAAGTACCACCCTTGGCCAGGCTCAAAACACTTCTAAGCATTACCCTTATATGATTCTTAAAACGTTCTGAGTATCACCTATGGGTAGGCTCCTAATAGCTATAGGGGCCAGTTCTGGTCTGACCTGGAAGCTTCTAATACGATCTCACGGTAGGTCGCAAGTAGCTATAAGAACTCCTCCTGGATGGATACTAAAAAATGCCAAGTAATATCTTTGGGTCGGTATTTATTACGGTAATAATTGTTACACATTATTAATTATCAGTTGTTGCTTTTATTAGTTTCAATTTTTTAAACTTTATTACTCGTAATAAATAATAAAAGTAATAATAATAATTAGGAATATATCGCTCACGCTCATGAGCGTAAGCTGTACACTCCTATATTGCATCCTACTTGATTTTTAAGTATCGAAAAATTCAGCGGAATCTAGCAGAATTCATCGGAATTGACTAATATATCAATCTTATCAGTTCGCTCATGCTTCTTACTCGAAAATCCTACGACCGATTCCTCCTTTTTCGGATCAGACTTTTTGGATCCTAATAGATCCTGGTAGGTCCTGTTGGATCCGCTCCCCCATAGGTGATACTCAGAACGTTTTAAGAATCATANCCATTGTATGGTATAGTAGTATAGCGGTATACCGCTATACCAGTACAGTTTTTATTTTGTCACAAATAGAGATGATTTTAATGAATTCGATTTTGCCGCAAATTCATATTCCCTATCATATAGCAGAAAAAGTGGTTTTTCATAGAAGGCTTTAAAGAAAAATTAATAAAACTATGAAGGGATATAAATTCACTAAGACAGTGGTCATTAAAGCAAAATTGATGATATCTTCATCCTCCGATATAGGCTAGGGAACGCTTTGTTTCTGTTTCAAGCAGATTCTATCACAAAAGACTGTCGAATATTTATTAATTTCTATTTAATCTTTCTTCATGATTTTGAATTTAAACAGGATCCATTCAGCCGTACTCAATCTGATTCTATCATATACGATGTTCCTATTCGTTGTCTCGTTCCAAACCGTGAATCTATTACACTAGTTTGGTTTGATCCAATGCTCTCGGAAGCAACTTTCGATGTATCAACCATTGCTCGTCTTCATCAATTGAATGACTATATTTTATTCTACACACAAGCATATAAGTGTGTTGAATATTTTACATCAAGCATAAAGAAGAATGAGCGCATTATTGTCATACTTCATGGTTATGAACTTTTTGAAAACGCATATGAATGTGAACAAGTATATTCTATTCTTATTGTTGACTCGAGTAGAAATCAACTGAGCTTGGCTGAAAATTACCAGTCAAAGATCGTTGAGATTTTCCAAGATGATAATTCGATGATAAATAAACTTCAACAAACGATAACGCATTTGGAACATCAAGCTATTCAACAAACAGAAAATATTTTTAGTACATTAGATCGGAAACAACGGTCTCTGCGTGATCTTCGACAAGAACTCGCACCTTTTCTATGGTGTCAAGGTTTTAAATGTACTCTATAGAATAGCAACGATAGATATGATTTAAACCTACAACAAATTTCTTTCTTTTTTTTATTCATAGTGATGATCAAAGCTATGCCACATTCAAATGATGCTCTAGAACAAATGCTCGATGAATGTCGGTCATATTATAAAGGTAATCCTACTCAACTGAAAATAATAAATGAATTCAAAAATACTTATCTCTCAACTGATGCTATTTATTGGTATTCGCGACCTTGTTTTCTCTTTCGTATGATTAACAAAGCATTGTGCAGCGAAGACATTGTATCATTGTATAAATTTCGCTATTTCATTTCCGATTTAAGTAAAAATTTAGAAATGTTACAAAATTATGACAAAATGTCAACACACGTTTACCGTGGTACATGTTTACACCGTGATGAAGTCGAAAAGTATTGTGTTGGACATCTTGTTGCAGCTAATGGATTTCTTTCATCATCAAGTAGTCAACATATCGCTGAAATATTTTGCGGTATTGACTGCAATACTGGGATGTCACCAAGTCGAGCTCGAGACGATGAACAACAATATGTTCTATTCGAAATCATTATAAGTCAAGATCATCCATCAAATATAGTTCTAGCTGATATCAGTACACACAGCGCTTTTTCAAATGAAAATGAAATTTTATTCGATATGGGTGCTACATTCGAAATTGTATCAGTTGTCTATGACAATGAACGTTTTCTATGGCATATTCAAATGAGAACTTCAGCCGAAATTGCTCAACTTTATCGTGAATATGAATATTATGTATATGACCGAATAAAAGAAACAAATGCTAGTGTACTCTTCGGTATATTGCTTACTGATATGGGAGAATATACAAAGGCATACAACTATTTTATAAGTCTCTTGGCACAAATGCCACGTGGTCATGACGATAGACACAATGTCTTCTATAGTCTATCGCGAGTTTATCGCTTCAAAGGTAAAAATCGTCTAGCGCTCAAGTTTCTTCGCCGTGCAGAACGCCTTCAACGTGTTAAGTTACCTCAATCAAAGTTTGACCTAGCCCGAACATTGGCTGGCATTGGTAGTGTGTATTATGAATTACATGACTATAGACGTGAATTGCTCTACTACAAACGTGCAATGATTATATATCAAAACATTTTACCGCATGATCATATTGAAATAGCACGTAGCTTCAATAGACTTGGGTTTGCTTATTTTAATCAACAACGTTACACGCAAGCCTTAGTCTATTTGACAAAGTCAATAGATCTGTATAAAAAAATTGTACCGAATGGTTATCCTTCCATTGGTCAAACGCTATGCAATATCGGCCTCGTACATCATGCTTTGGGGCATGTCAACGAGACGCTTGACTTTTATCTACAGGCGCTAACAGAACTCGAGAAAATGTTGCCCAAAGATCATGTACATATAGGATTAGCTTGTTATCAATTAGGTGTATACTATGACGAACAGCAACAACCTACAGAAGCTCTACAGTATGCTGAAAAAGCCCTGAAAATTCGCAAGAAAAGATTACCATCTGGACATAAGCTAATTCGTGAAGCAAAAGATTTGATCAAGAGGATCCATACACCATGATATAAACAATTAAAGTTTCCTTTTTCTTTCATTGAATATGAGAGACTTTCACAATCGATTATAAAGCATTCCATTTAAATTGTACATTCATCTTTTCTTCAATTGGATCGGGTGTGCGTGTTAGAGTGTTTATATGTCTATTCTCTGAAATACAACTCACCCTTATCCACACCCTTTAAACATGGATTCCATAGATATAATTTGATTTATTCATTCGTCATAGTGTATTTCTAATTTTCATCTTGAATAATTTCTTCTGAACAGAAATGATTTTCAATCAATGAACATATGAAGTTTTTATTAAATAGTTATTTGATTTATGACTAATTATTAAAATATAATTGAGCAATGTAGAATGTTTTACGGTGAAAAAAACAAAAAAAGGAGATCATCGTTTTTCTTTTGAAAAATTCTCTTGGAAGATTACTTTTATTTTTTAAACGTCTATTTGACTTATTATGTGACTATAGATCGTATCAAAAAGTTTCAGGTTTCCATTTTCATCTGTATAGACTCACGAAAAACAAGATCAATAAACGTTGTCTCTTTTTATATTCCAAAAGAAAAAAGCCTTTTAAAAATTCAACTGAATTGTGAATAAAAATGACATCAGTAATAATTTAATTGAAAAACTAAATGCCTGTGAGATTGTTTATCGAAATGATCGACGATGTTTTATATTTGTTTTGATCTAAACATAAAATACGACGAAACATAAATAAACTGTTCATAGTAAATAGAAAAAAAGACTGATTATTTTGGACGATGTAATGATCAATGGATAGTAAAATATTGGTAAATCATGGGCAAACAGGAGTACGAGACAAACATTTTGTACATAACCGTCTTATTGTTAGTATGTGAAAATACATTGAATGCTATAATTATTATCTTTATCATAAGAAGTGAAGACTAAGGATTAATTATGGTAATTTTCTCGAGAAGCATAATTTTTCTTGAACGTCATAATTAATTGATCGATAATTTGACCCGTCAATGTATTTTCTTGCTCGACTTGGTATAATCGACGCGTACGTACAATGTCTGTTGAGCATTTACGAATAAAATCGTGTGCACAAATATGATGACCAAGAAAAGATTGAGTACTAAATAGAAGCATGTTGTACAAGGTTCGAAATAAACAATAATAAAATTAACAAAAACACTGTATTGTTCAGTTCATTGATCGGTAACACACAATGAGTCCACGTTTCATCTGTTCCTCCTACAAAGTGAAGTTTTCACCGAGCAACACGTTGAAGCAAATGAATATCGAAAGAGCTTAGATCATAAGAAAAAAAATCCAAATTACTATGTTTCGATTTTATCTATTCGATAATTGGTAAACTAAGAAACATATATTTTAATCCAAGACAATATTCATTTAAGAAAAATATAGCTAGTATAGCCACAATATAATTAATCTTGATAAAAATATACATAGTTGGTATTAGCAATATAAGAAAATTGTAAATAGAATCTCTGTTCTATGTATAATAAGTATGTGTCAGGTATGTTTAAGTTTGATTCATGAATGGAAGTCGAAAGTTGGACAAACTCAACTCCAATGATCAGCTTGAATTCTCACTGTAAGAGTTAATTTTCAGCCAGTCTGTTATGGTACCATTTTCTTCAAGAAATCACTCGAGCAGACATAGAGACACTTCGTAAACTGGAATCATTCTTAATTTATCCTGTTGCTTAATCATCTCACTGGTTGGTGTGGGTGTGGGTCGAGATCTTCTTTCGTGACCCAGCCTCTCATTTACATCCACACTGTCATTTTTTTTAAATTCTATTTTGTAGAAAATCGACTTTAAATTATCTATAGCATTTTCAAACGTTTATGATTCCTGCATCAAATTTCTATTATTTAGAAAATGCTTGATTCTCCAAATAATAGAAATTCAATTTAATTTACTGCATAAAACCCAAACTAAAAAATCAATATTTTATTTTCAAGAAAGTAGAAATTCATCACTGAATTCATATAGGCATTCCTTGAATATCCTTCTACTTTCTCTATAATTTATTTTCTAACTAACAGTGTACAAGCTGACCCACACCCACATCCACACCCTTCATATGAATTTCAATGCGTTATAACCACTTTTATTTTTTTCCAAAATCATCCCTCTGGTCCCCCTCAGGGGCATGTGAAAAAATCGAATGTCTCAAAAGGTAAGTTGCATCGTTTTATTTTCTACTATTTTCAGTACGGATCTCGTTTTACCCACCGAACAGTATATTCAATAACTTTCAAGATGTGTTTGATGCGATTGACTTTTACACATACCCCTGACGGGGACCAGGGGGATAATTTTGGAAAAAAATTAAAATGATTAAAATTCTTTGAGGTTTATGCGTTTCTACTCAGTTTTGAATGCTGATTTTAGATATGGTATTGGTTTTACTGAAATCGAGGGTTTTTCGAGCAGCATGCGGAAAATAATAATGAAAAATAACATAAAAACATGTACATAGCTCGATATCTGTATGGTAATTTTTTGTGGCCAACGTTTTTTCCACAATTTTTCTGCATAAAGCACTAGATCTGATCGAAATCTATCGTTTAATACAGAATTCATATTGGTTCCGATTAAAATGAATGCTCTTCGGTTAGTCTTTTCGTCTCAAAGTTGTATTATTTTTCAAAAATTTGCTGTTTACCCCATATCATGACCTCCGGGTCAAGGTTTTTTTCGCGATTTTTTGCATAAAATTTTACATCTGATCAAGATCTATCTTTTGATATAAAATTCACAATGGTTCCGATTAAAATCGAGACTATTCTCTTAGCCATTTTAACAGAGATCACGATTATTTATCAAAACATTTAATATTTCCCCCTTGTCATGACCCCCAGGCCAAGGTTTTTATGTAATTGTTTTACGTAAAACTCTAGATCTAATCAAGATCTAGTGAATGAGAAGTGATAGAAGTTAAAATGTCGGTGGATGTTAGGCGTATTTAAAACGTAGCATAAGGTTAAATCCTCATGTTGAGTATTAAAGTTCGAGCTGTCTGTGCCTACAAAACATATAATATATTGAACAGATTTTGCTATAAAACAATTTTTGGCATCGTTTTGGATAATTTTGGAAGAGAAAAAACCGATTCCTAAAGGGGGCCGATTTCGACTCTTAACGCCACCAGTCCTTTTTAAGAACTTTTGAAACACCAGTTAACTCAATTATTTATCAAACAAACAACAAAAATTTGATTAATTCGAAACTTATTTTATTTATGAAATAAATTGTACAAGAAAAAAAGATGCTGCCTTTGATTTATTTCTATTTTAAATAAACATTATCAAATACACGTTTAATCCTAAAATGACTATACCCAAGACTATCATTCCGACCGTCAGTTCGAGAAACGGTGCCATTTTTCAATGTTTTACACTGTTTTTACGCCGTTTACGACCATTTACGCTCCGTTTTCTTGGACATGGGTAGGTAGAGTCTCATATTTTATCACCTGTTGTTGGCATATGAAGACATAATGAATCAAGATGATGATGATCATGTTTAATGCTGTTGAAAATATTATCCAAAAAGAATTGAAAATCTATTGAATATATAAGCCCAACTTTAAAATATTACATATATGAACAAAGTGTGAAAATGAAATAAATTTGTTCAACAGTATGAATGCGTTCAAGATAGACCTCAGTAATGTTGCTTGTATCTTTCATTGAACACAACATATAAAGTTCTTTAACAGTTACTTATGCTGTGTCATCTGTTGATAATGAATGAGTTTTTAGTGTAATTATTTGTGATAATAGATTAAGAATTTGAATTAATATAGAAATTGAGATTTATTTTTCGAAAATTTCCAAATGATAAACCTTTGTTATTGTTAGAGTTAGTTCAATATCTTTGAGTATAGAATCATAAATAAATTTCATTGTCAAATTAGTGGAATAGTTAATTTTATCTATAGATTATATCTTGGGGAATGGGTGGATGTGAGTTGTAGTCTGGTTTTCGTCCACATCCACACGCTTAAGATAGTCACGGTGGATAGAATTTTGTTACTAATATAAACACTACAAGAAGAATTCGAGTACATTGATAGTAATATTGCAACAAAATGGATAGATCTGCAAGATATTTATAAAATTATAATAAGTATTTGCGTTATGCTAATCCTAATACAAGAATATTACAATTAGTATTATTTAATGTAATAATAATGGTAAGCGGATGCTCCTGATTTATAGTTCAATAAAATAAAGTTAGGTGTGAAAAAGTAACAATTCTAAGATCTTCTTAATTTTACTTGTATGACATTCTTAACTGCAAAAAATGTGATCTCTACATAGCAATGCGAGAAAAAAACTTGGAAATTCTTCATTCAAAAGACCAAGTGATCGACGATTGGATCAAATAATTTTATCGTCATCATTAAATATACCAAAGGATACTTCTAACATCTCAATATGAAAAATAAAAGTTTCGCAGCAATACAATTTTAAAGAAAGTTGTCTATGAACACTACATGTAAATCTTTATCGGGTAATGATAAAATGAGAGAATAAATAAATTGCCCATCAAACAAAGGAAAGATATTGATTGTCTATGGCGGTCGGCACGGTGGTGTTTTAGGTCATCTGCACACCCACAACTGTGTCTTTTCTTTATTAAGTGTAACATATATGGATGTGAGCACATAGGAGAGAGAGAAGGTCAATCCTCGGTGAAAAGGTCAATAGTCGCTAAAGATTGGACAGAGACTTTTCTTTTCTCGAGTTGTGAATGGCTGGAAAATATTCTCGATAATATGACTGAAGCAAAGCTATCAAGAAATATTGCTGTGACCGATCCCATACATCATGTCGGCATTCAAGGACGTCTGTCGAGCTCATGCATTCATGTTTACACACAGCACATATTCTTTTCTCTTTATGCTATTTTGATCTGATATTTTTCTCCTCATATTGCATGTATTATAGGCCATTCTTTGAATTAAATACGAGCAAGTAGGCTGTTTCATTATAATTATTCTCTTCTCAACATACCAAAAATAATTTCAATTGAATTTTAATACGTTCACCGTCTTTATTTATATACCTATTTAAAGTTTTTCTTTTTAACTGATCCAAATGTGTGTGTGAATTTTTTTATAGAAAATTTTATTATTTAAATATCTCTCTATTACAAAGGCAATGAATGCTAATTCCAATTTATCACCAACGAATAAAGATTCCACACTTATGGATACATCTTCAAATTTGAATACGATTCAACCAGCTACATCTCATGATGAACAATATCAATCTACTAATGATCTGTTTTCAGCAGCATCAAATAATGCTACATCATCAGTTAATAATATGGTATCATCATTAACAATTTCAAAGTCAGTTACAAATTCTATGGTTGATTATGAATATCCATCGATGAGACCAGGTATTCATAAGTTAATTGAGAAAAATGATGTTTTGAAAATATAGAAATTTGACATATACAAATGATTAACATTTTTTCCACTATTTTGTTTATTTATATGATTACTATGAAGTCGTTCTAACTTTTTTCTTCATAGAACTCAATTCTGAATGTAGATGTAGTCGAACAAATTATACAAGTTATCAACTACTTGAATTAGAAAAAGAATTCCATTGTAACAAGTAAGAAAAGAATATTTTGGTATAAATATTTATAAATAATTATTAATAGATACTTATCGCGTTCGCGACGAACTGAAGTGGCTCGTAACCTTGAATTAACTGAACGACAAATTAAAGTAATATAATCTTTTTTTATGTTAATCTATTCATTTTCTTTGTTTAGATTTGGTTTCAAGGTCGGTAAGAATAAATCGCGAGTTTTCTTTTATTTATTGATGGTTTTTTTCATTCACATTAGTCGACATAAGTGGCAACATGAAAGGTGTAAATCACGTAATGATTCACATGTTGAACTTGAATCAAATGCAACAAATCATGGTCAAAATCATCGTTCATAAGCTATATCAACTAATAGATATATCATGTTCATCGATATCAAATGTTAAAAAATAAAATAACTATCCATGTAGCATCAATGAATAATAATAAATAAATATTTAGCTGTATTTGTAACGATTTTTGGCCACTAGTCAATCGCAATAGAATGAATGCTTTTCGTTTTGTTGTTCTTTAAAGATTAAAAAATGAATTTGCAATTGATTGCCAAATATTGTTTTATTAAAGTCATCGCCATCTAAATTTCTAAATGCTTTGATTAATACTACACAACAAAAATAAGATTTAGAAAAAAAGAGTTGTGATAAAATCTATTTATCGGTATATTTAAAATAATGAAATGAATGAGTAGTTCTCATCTCAGTGCAAAAATGCGACCCGTATTTCACTGTAGACGACGATTTAAGATAAAGTTACGACGAAAAATAGGGATAACCGTAATTCCTATTCTGGATATGGAAGATTTAATTTTATAGTAATAATATTCTGTTCATTTTTTTAGTCGTTGCATAGAGTAATCAAAAATATTGCAATATGTTTATGGAAGAGAAATGTTCAAGATAATTTCACATGTCGATGTTCATTGGCACAGCCAAGTGTTTGCTTAATAATTTCAGTTAATAAGAAGAACAAAAGCTTTATTATTATTATTAGCACTCAACCACAAGTCTGTGAAGTTTTGAGCTGATTACTAAATATTCGCGTTTATCTTTTTAAGTGTGGGTGTGGCGTTGCTAAATATGAGAGCCCACCGACACCCGCATCCACCTTCTACAAATTGATTCAATCTTATTCAAAACAACGCTAACAGCTTTTATATAGCGAGGGAAAGGGCGTATCAGTTCTCAGTTATTTAATATTTATGCTAAGAGAATAAGTTTTTTCGAGGGTAGATAAGGGAGAAGGTCTTCATTACGTTCCTATGCACACGCTACCTCAACGAATCATCATTTGCTTTGTTTTTAAAGTATACGAATTCATATTTGCGTTATACACAGAAGCAGCAACAATAGCCAGAGCAACTTACTATATCAATATTAAGATAAAACAGTAGAGTTTTACAGGTATGACATTCTCTCGTAAACCATATCCTATCTTGTTAATAAAAAATAGACCTTTTTTGGTATTACTCTGTCAATGATTTGAAAACGTTGTTATGTGGCCAATGAGTTTTTTCTGTGCCTTGCTCGTATCAAGTTTTCTGCTTGTTTCAAGCAAGCAAGTAGTTATTTCAAATGTTCTCCCTCGATTGGATACAAATGGATCATATGTAGATGCACATGATGGTTGTCTGGTTAAATTTAATAATACCTATTTCATATATGGCACCGTTTACGGTAAATGTCATCAATCTACGACGATTTGTGATGGTGAATGTGGTTATATTAACAATACGTTTGCTTTATATACTTCATCCGATTTGGTGAATTGGACATTGATTAGTAATAATATTGTACCTGAAGTCACCAAGGATAACAATCACATCAATTATTGGATGCCAAATGTTGGTTATAATAGTCGTACTGGACAGTATGTCATGATCTATTGGTCAAGTAGATATGGATTTCAAAATTCCACTGTTGCCCTTGCTGTTTCTTCAACACCCTTTGGTCCTTTTGTGAATGTTCCGCCCTTAGTGATGCAAGGAGGGAGAGTAATCAGCAGCACTACTGGCCTATTTGTTGACGATGATAATACAGCTTATGTTCGATATAATACACGTGATGCACCTTTGAGACATGTAATAGAAAAACTTTCAACAGATTGGATGACAAGTACGGGGCAGTTCTCGATTATTTTCGAGAAACAAGATTATCCATGGTACGAAGGGGGTGGAGTCTTCAAAAGGAAAGGAATTTATTATACAATGTTATCCACCGATTGTTGTTTTTGTCAATGGGGCGCAGATGCGCGAACATTTACTAGTACTGATCTTCTCGGTAATTGGACCTATCTCAGTCAATTAGATTATTGTGCTGATGGAAAAACTCCGCCAGATCATGTTGACGGCATGAATATCAATCCATGCTCAATTAATGATCCATATGGGACAAATTTCACAATTCCTGCTCAACAATTCAATGTAGCCACTTTGCCAATATCATCTGAAGAAACGTTATACATGTACTATGGAGAGCGATTTCGCTCAAGTAAAGATGGAATCAAAGGTCATGATTTTCAAGCTTGGATACCAATAGAATTCATGGACAATGATACCCCAAAACCTATGAAGTTTTATGACAATTTCACTATTACCATCCAAAAGGAGTAGAGTGCAGAGTTAATTTAATGAATCTTGTATTAAATGTTGTTTTCTTGCATGATCCTATTTGATTTTCTACGAGGATTAGACAAGTATCTGATCGGTGACATAAATGCTCGTTTCAAGCGGAAAAATGATGTTCAGGTCAAAAATGCCCAAAACCCTATCTTACAAAAAAATACATCAAACACATAAAGACTAACCAAAATATTTCGTTACAGCAATAAGCGTAGAACTTGAAAAATGCTTTTGTAGCGGAAAAATGAAAAATTCAATGGGAAAAACGCTCTGGATAAATGAAATAGCACCTTTCCCATAGAATAAAAATGCTTTCATGTGTGATCTACGATGATCATACATATATAATCGTTAGTAGAAAAATGATTTTGCACGATATGCTAAGGCTGTAGGAAAAATTTATTTAAAACAATGATTAATTTGGGCTAGGATGACAGGAGGAAAACTCTCATAGTTTGTGCGAAAATACGTGAAGTATGTCAAAGAGTTGCTTAGAAGTTTGTTCTGAATGAATCGTTCAGAAAGAAGCAATGTGAAAAATGAAAACGGAAATGGCTAACAAGCAGTGTTTGTAAAGTTTTGCATAGCATGGAACATGTTGTGTATATACGGATATCTTTTCTAAACGATGATGACGCAGGAGTTCTATATAAATTTAGTATACACACGTTGACTTATGCGTATATTGTTTGTCTTTTGTTTTTGACAGAACGAGAAAAGAACCAATTTTTGACTCGAACGGCACTTTTCCGCTTGAGAAACATTTATCTCATCGATCGATTATCTGTCTATTGCTGTAGCAAAAGAACTGTTCGAAACTAAGTATTCAGTCATATTAGTATAGCGGTTTCAATTGGAGTACATTTTATGGGTGATGTTTAACACTTTCTCATTACATTCTTCTTTGTTAGACATAGCTCTTATCGTTTGCCATTACTTTAATGCCATTGATATTTATGCTTATATTTCACGCTCTTTCGTTCTCTCTCATCGTTGCCTATATAAACGTGTGATTTGTATGTAAAACAATGCGATTGATAATTTGAAGAATCGAATAAAGTGTAATGCCATCAGCACTAACGTGCCTTCTATCTGAAATCGTCACAACTAGATATCTGCGCATGATGCTCTTAAAAATTGTGGTACTAGGCATATGTAGAAGGATGTTTTTCAAAATTAGTTAGTTTCAGTTGTAGATGAACTTCAACGATGATAACTTTAGTGATCATTGGCCGTCACCAAATATGAAGATCTACCGGAAAGATGAAAGTATGCGGGACGTGAACAACAGCAAAAATGGCAAAGTATGCTCGCTCATATTTTCTTCATCGTTAGCATCACTTGAAAATGTTTCTATGGCCATAAGATCATCCGCGGAACAATCACTGGCTAAATCGTTATCTCCTACAGTTGAAGAAATCTCTATCTATGACGTAAGAAGTCATCGGAAACGTATCGTTTTACTTGCGGCTTTGGCAATGATTGCTTTTCTACTTCCATTTTGCGATACTATCTATTTGCCTGTTCTCAATGATATTGTGAGGGATTTGAAAACGTCTAATACCCTCGTAGCACTCAGTATCTCAATTTACTTGTTCATGAGTGGGTTTTGGAGTCTTTTTTGGGGATGCATATCAGACCGATACGGACAAAAGATTACTGTGGTTGTAGCGCTCACTATCTTCGTAGTAGCATCAATAATATGCATATTTGCTCATAACATTGCCGTTCTCATTGTATTTCGAGCCATAGAAGGTGGCGCCGTATCAGCAACGCTCGTGGTTGGTCAGTCTTTGGTGGCAGATATTTATCCAGAGGAAAAACGAGGATTGGCAGTTGCATTCTTTTATGTACCTTTTAACATTGGTCCTGTAATTGGTCCTTTGATCGGAGGTCCATTATCGCAAGCGTTTGGTTGGCATAGTACTTTCATATTCTTGTCAATCTTTTCATTTTGTGTTCTTCTCATAATGTTGATAATCGTGCCAGAAACGCATCAATATTTTGTGAAGAACCGTTTCCATAAAGCGAATCCAACCAAATGCATAATCGACGCTCAGCCAAATGAATTAATGCCATTTCGAAAACCGTGGCAACCACTAACTTATTTGGCTGACTTGACAATAATTCCTTATATTGCTGTGATGACAACGACCCTTGCTACTCTATACTCCAGTCTCACTTTATTTTCTACTTATCTTAGCGCGAGACCCTATAGCTACTCAGAAACCATTATTGGTCTACTCTTCGTACCAGGTGGACTAGCCATGTTCGCAAGTAGTATCCTTAGTGGATGGCTGTCGGACAAAGCTAGCAAACATTATGGACATGAAAGATGTCCTGAAGGACGTCTTTTGCCTGCTATCGCCTTATCCATTCTTCATCCAATCGGATTAATTATTTATGGATGGACATTTCACTACAAGCTTAATCTGGCTGGACCACTCATTGGTTTCATTTTGATTAGCATTGGTCAAGCGGTTCTCGAACCAAGCGTATCATCTTATTTAACAGCCAAGAAACAGAGTGAAGCTGGAGCAGTATCAGCCGCCAACAATTTTGTTAACTGTTGTGCAGCAGGCATTCTTGTGACCGTTGCCATTCCTTTAGAAAATGCAATGCAAACGGGACCTTACTTTTCTCTCTTATGTGGCATCAATGTAGTCTCTATAACGCTAGACAGTATACCAGTCTACAAGCATATAAGACAATCAAAGCTTGTAATTGAAAAGCTAAATGGATCGACAATTAATCAAAAAACAGATTCACCTTCCATCCAATCAATAACAAAATTTTAAGAAGAACATACATTTGCAAGAAACTTATAGACATCTGTACTAATGTGCATGATGATTTTTTTACCTATGTAGCTCGCAGTGAACATATAACTGTGCCAATGTTGATTGTAGGCTTCATTGATTTTCCTTTTTTCTCTCTCGTATAAATACGTGTGTTACGTATGAAGTTGTTACTCTCTTGATATTTGAAGAAGCGAATAAACATAATTACCGAGAGTGGCCGTAAGCGGATTCACTCTATCTAGTTTCTCATTACATGATCAGCCCATCAGCGTCATATTATCGTTACAATGACAAGATGGAATTTTCAAAAATTGTGAATCTATTGTTCAAGCTCATCAATGCGATAGTTAAAAGTATCCTTGATTGGTTCCACTTTCAAGATCGGTTTTCAGTGATGAATAACATAGCCACATAATGGCTATGCGAATATGAGTATGGATGACTGTGTACTCTTCACTATACTCAATGGACTCCCGGTCACTTTAAATGCGTTAATATCCTAATTGAGAGAATTTATAAACTATGTCAATAAAATCAAAGCCAGAAACAGATAGATTTGATAGAAGTGAAAATAATCATTTTCTACCTATGACTTTGTTATTGATTCGTGAAATCAAGACGAATGCGATACCAACAGTATCCAATCGGTAATTTTTAATCGTTCTTACGACATCTTTGCGATGCGTTTCTTTACAACATGCATTTTAAAAGATAAGATAAGAAGTGAGTGACTTACGTATATTTTATTCTGTCACTTGCTTTAAATATGAATCGAGTTATCAAATTATACGAACTTGCTCCATCACCGACATCAACTCGATATTATTCGCCAACAACATGGAAAACTCGCATGAGTTTATTGCATAAAAATGTCGATTTTGAAACAGTACCGATCAATTTTTTAGATATACGTGGTGATCTTGTCATTCGTTCAGGACAGGCGAACATTACTGTACCAGCAATCGAACTACCTGATGGTACATTTATCTACGATTCATTTCGTATAGCTGAATGGTTAGAAGATAATTATCCTGATGAATCCTCTCTTTTCACAGGTGATGGTAAACCATCACGTGATGCACATTCTGAACATGTAGCCACGGGTAAAAATTATGCTCGTCTGATTGATTTAGGTTTAGGTGCATCGAAATCAGAATGGGCTGTCTGGTATGATCTATTCTTTCCTCAACTTGATCAACAAATCATTGGTGAAGAACAACGAATTTATTTCACATCTGACTCACGGCTCGGTCCACACGGGTATCAAAAACTACTTGCACTTGATCGCCAAGAGCTGACGCGACGTGCTAAAATGAATGTACAACCTCTCCTAGAATTTCTACGTGAACATCCAAATCAGTATTTTCAGGGAACACATCCAGGTCAAGTGGATTATATCATTTTTGGTCGTTACGCCTATTGTCGTATGCTTGATCCAGTACTTACAAACGAGATCTGGAATGAACAAGGAGAAGAACTAAGCAATTGGATTAGGAGATTATCTCAAGCATACAATGGTCATGCTCAACATCTTTTTGATAGTTTCTGATTATTTCAATGGTACATTTCAGTGCTGGAATATATATAATAAATCAAACATAGTTGTTGAGTGGTAATAAGTGGAATGTTTATTTTCACTAGAAGAGAAACCGACTTGGCTTTGAAAACGCATGATTAACTTTCTGGATTTTCATATAGTTACTCTAGATACAAGCAACGCGACTTATACGTTGCGAAACCTATACTGAAATGATTAGGATGTTGTTGAGAAAATCATATTCGACCAAATTCTCAAAAGTTGGAATAGGTGCATTTCAATCATGAGGAAACGTTGTGCACATCGACGATGTAGGATCTTTTCACAAGTCCAGAGAAAACATTGGTAGTTATCTTTTGTTAGTATGAGTATTGTAATTGATATAATAAGTAGAAAAGTTTCCTACTAATACATCCTCAAACTTCAATTTGTTGTGGTCATAGATGGAAAAAGTATATTAAAAATGGCTTGATTTGATTCAACTTTTTTTTCATTTTCTACTCATATCACCCTATCTCGAT
>CAJNYU010001723.1:0-16010 GCA_905331475.1 Rotaria socialis | reverse complement strand
GCGGGGGAGGGCTAACCCCCCCCCTCTAGGGAAATGTTGAGCCCACCCCTCAGTAAAATCTTTAAACCATGCATTTAATTCGTCAAAGTGGCTTAAAGGCCTGTAAAAGGCGGCTGAGTCCTCTCAGGAAATTCTTAGCCCTCCATAGCTCCTCCCGGTCCAATCCATGGCTCCGCAACTAGTCAGATTGGCTCGTAAGTCTGCCACCGCTCCTAGTTTTGAATCTCAATAGTTTAGAAAGATACAGCTTGGAATATTGCACATTTCTGTATAATTCGTTTGCTTTTAATTGAATGCCAAAACATTTTTTAGAGTTGAACTAGTCTGCGGATCTATATCACTTTTGGGTATTTTGCGTGACATGTATGATACCCATACATTTTTCGTTTGTCTATTGTATATGAAAACTAATAGTGCAGATCGACGTAGGTTTTCGCGCTCTACAAAATAATATATTGTTCAAGTTTATCGATAATTTTTCTACCAGATAATGCAGGGTCAAACACGTCAAATATTTGACGCGTTTGACCCGACACTATTTGGCAGAAAAACTATTGATAAACTTAAACAACATATCATTTTGTAGAGCGGGAAAACGACGTGAATTTCTCTAGGGAGCTAAGCCTCCCCCCCCCCGCTGGATCCACCACTAAATCCAACGGTATCCTTTCTAACCTAATTCAAGTATTTGCAGCTGAAAGTAGGAATGAGAAGTTACCGTTACCGTTCCCGGGTAATGGTAACGGCCCCGTTACCAGTTACCCGGGAGCTGGTAAGTTTTCCGTTACCGTTACAGTTACCGGGTAACGATCCGGGAAAGGTAACTTCCCACCCTTAGCTGAAAGTAGATAGTTCATATATATAATATGCAGTCGATATTGATATATTTATTATTAAATTTCCCGATTCGAGCCAACCCGCTACTAATCTGGAACCTCAATCTCATTTTTACTTCTCCTAAGCATTCAATTGAATTTCCAGCAAATTTTCCTTATAGTCATTTCATTTGAATTTCCTGAGAATAGGAATTTACCATCGCATGAAAAATGAAGAGTGCGTGGACAATTGGTGAATTAAAAATACATTCGAAATGTATTGTGTGAGTGGATGTTTTAAATACTCTTTTTTTCCGTGTTCGGCAAAGTTATGCTCCTTCAGAAAATACTATAGAGTTAGACTGAAAAGACATTATACTGTAGGGACTTAAAGTGTTTGAATTTCGGAAAAGGGTCGTGACTTTTGTAAGGTTCTTACCAATGAAGGCTCGTATAAAATCGTTTTGAACTTGTTTCAATTTTCGCAGTGAAAATTTCTTTTAGATCCCAATGCAATTCCAATCGGCTCACTCTACCCTGTTGACTGTTATGTGTACTAATATATTTATTAATACCTACCTGTGTATCCAGCCGTCCCTAGCATTCATTCCAGTAAACTGACACACGAAAGTCTACACCGACTCCCTTAATGTAGTACCTTTAACTAGCGCTTCAATCTAACCCTTTACTCTAGTTCATCAATTTTCTTCTTTGATCGATTTACATAGGCTATTAATTGATCGGACTCATTTATCTCCATCTATTCTCTTAATATAAATTCTAAGACTGTTCCCATAAGCACCCCTCTCCCTCATCATAGAATCTCTCATCCCGAACAAATTGTTGAGCTGAAGCTTTGCGCATACGTTGTACGTGGATAACCATGCGCAAGAAAAAAANTTATCACCATCTATTCTCTTAATATAAATTCAAAGACAGTTCCCATAAGCACCCCCCCCCCTCAAAAAAATCTATTCTCGTCAAAAACACGAAAGTTGAGATAAATGCATGGGAAGATAGCCCAAAGTCTGCTCTTTCAAAATATCTATATCGTTTTATTTGTTGTGTAGTTTTTACCAAAAGCTTTTGGCGATTTTCGTCACCCCCTACTTCAAAAAATAAGCTATTTTTGGAAAAATCGAAAAATCTTTTCATTTTGTTTCAGAACATGGGTTCGACGATATATCTCCAGCACCTTTCTATGACAGTACGTGATAAAGCCAAATAGATTTTTGCGTGAAAGCTTGTGTCTATGGCTAGGCACGCTCGTGCCCCTTTTGTGAGACATGATCTAAACGGAGTGTTGAAATGTTTACGGGCAGACATTTGGACCCCCGCCCCACAGACCGGGACAGACATTTTAATTAATTAATTAATCACCATCACAGAGCGTGACAGGCAGGGTTCGGGTGTCATAGACCATGACCAACAAGCTTCAGGGCCATCAGACACCGCGACAGGTAGGATTACGGAGCATCACAGAAATGATAGACGGGCTCCAGAGGCGTCATTAAATGTCACCAATTTTCTAAACAGGATTAGTGAATATATGTCACTAATTTCTGTTTGAGATTATATTTACTGTTTCTATATTTCAGCTCCAGTAGGTAAATGGGAATTAATGAGTGCATGACTACGAGATTTCATGAAATAAAACAGGATTTTCATGGCTGTTAAGAGCAGCTACATCGTGTTTCACATTTTTAATCCCAAAGGGATTGCGCTACCAGCTTTATAAAAAAAGGACTTTGCAGAGAAAAAATTGTAATTTTATTTCTCAAATTTCGCCATTTCCATCGAATTTTCCCACTACCTTAGGATTATGATCTGACATAGGAGAAAAATCGAAGGAAATTGAAAAAGCGCCGACAAGAGTCCCTAACCGCAAGTGTCTTCTTCAAAATAAAAGAAGAAAATTGGCTCTATCTCTTAAGGCAGCTGAACAGCTTTGGCGATATTAAGGCACCAAAAATGGCTACTAAAATTGACCTATCTCCGACTAACGAAAAAATACAAGGCTGCATTTTTTTTCTTGCGCATGGTTATCCACGTACAACGTATGCGCAAAGCTTCAGCTCAACAATTTGTTCGGGATGAGAGATTCTATGATGAGGGAGAGGGGCTAATTGACCCTGATAATGTATTCGTTTGATCTATTTCGATATTGCATCGCTTTGATATGTTCGTTTAACTTATCCGGTAATGTAAGTACGTTAGCTTTTTGTTCAATCTACCCTTAATCTACGCTCCTGCCGGGCTCATGTAAAAATTTAGCTATCACCCTGTATGAAAAAGAGAGCTTCTTGAAACAGGACGATCGTTGACACTGACTTTGCATTTAAGATTGGCTTAAGAATGAAACATTAAGAATAATGAGAACTGGTCGGTTAATTTCATCTTAGTCATTAATATTAACGGTCAGCAGATCACCTAACCGTTATTATAAAGTTAGACTATACATCCTATTCCACAATGTTGAACATTCCGGAACCAGTTCCGTGCACGGTACTAATTCCATCTAATTCCCGCAATTCCGTTTATCACTTACAACACAATTCCGGAATTCGCGGAATCACTGCCGACCAATTCCTCGGAATTCCCGAAATTCCGTGTGATTCAGGAATTCAGTGCACCCGCACTGATTCCCACACCCACACTTATGGCACCACCCGCACTGACACCCACAAATGTTTGATGACGAATGTAATTCCGTTACGGAATTCCTGGAATTAGGTCGAACAGGAATTGAACGGAATTCCGGGGAATTCCGTCTAATGCCCACGTATTCCGCTTTCACCTAATTCCGGAATTCCGGACCGGAATCAGATCATTATTACATGGGCAAGAGAAGAGAGAATAGTGATACAAATTGTAATTCCAGAATTACCCGGAATTTCTAGGAATTCCGGGAACTCCTTGCGATTCCGGAATTCAGTGACCAATTAACAATTGATATCTCTTACTGCTCGATGACGCATGCAATTCCGTTACGGAATTCCGGGAATTAGGTCGAACAGGAATTGAACGGAATTACACGGAATTCCTAGGAATTCCAAGCGATTCCGCTTACATCTAATTCCGGAATTGGTCTGAATTCCGTGCAATTCCGTGCAATTCCGGGAATCGTTCGAACTGGTTCCGGAATTGATGGAACTGATTCCGGGGGCGGAACTGGTTCCGGACTGTTCAACATTGCGGAATAGAGTGACTGCTCTAAAGTTCAAGTTTTTCCTGTTAAAACATAATTAACTTGAAATTACAGGATGTGGGTGTGTGGGTGTGTAGCAGTGTCTGGGATGTGACTCTGGCTGTGGCTGTGGCTGTGGCTGTGGCTGTGGCTGTGGCTGTGGCTGTGCGTGCCGATGAGGATATTGTGTCATTTCGAACACAACGCCCACCCACCCACACCCACACCTTGCGGATTATGTTTAAGCTGAAATGGTGCGGTTAGGCTAAAGTCTTCAGCCATATACCAAGAGATTTTGCGGAGATCTTCATCAAAGAATGTGGAGAGTCGCCCATTTGATCTCCCGAAATTTTCTCTAGCTCTTCATTCTGTGTATTTAAGTATCTTTTGTTTGAAAGAGAGAGTCGCTATGGAACGTTGTGGAAAATATATTTTTAAATTCTTAATTTCGTTAAGCCAGAATAAAATGTCAATGCAGTCACTAAAAACAATTTGTTCGCAAAGTCTGAGTTTTAAACCATATTAGAGAAATTTAGTGGGGATTGAACTTCTCGTCATTTTTGTCTTCAGAAAAGTAAGGATTTAAAACAGAGCTTCAAAATGCAATGTATTCTGACCTTCTCTTGGAAACGAAAAATATTCAATGCACAGAATGAAGTGCCAAAGTGAATTTAGACGAACCAAATGACCTATTTTTGACTATTTTCCGATGCATGTGCCTAGAAAAGCGTATGGTATGAAGCCGAACACTTTAGCATAGTCCTCCAACTTTAGATTAAATAAATCCTAACATTTTCATGCGGTTTGAGCTTATTTGACCCTGAACCAATCATGAGGACAAGGGGACATCAGTAGTTAAATGACCCATTGACAGTTGTTGTTCATGAATCAAGTGATGTCTGTGGTTCGCTTTTTAGTAGTATCAATCATTGGGTGAGCCAAATCATGCTTTGCATTAATTAAGTTGCGTTAAAAACCATAGTCCATCCTGAATCCTATGTCTCTTTCGGCAAAATGTTAAAGCGCTCAATGATTAATGGAATAATACGTGATTACTGCATAAGTAAATCACTCGCCATTGGCTTAACAATGAACTTCTTGTTAGAGATTATGAAATCTAAAGGCAGTCATGCAACATCCAAAATCGATCGTAGAATGAATGTAAATGGATAAGCAGGAGAACGAAGCCAGATCCTCAGGTTTCTGATTGATGAACATTTACGTGTTTTATAGAAGAGATAGGGGAAGCAATTAGTCTAATGTGAAATCTCTTGATAGTGATGCCTTTAGAAGGTGCAAGACAAAACCTTTTTGGCTAAGAGAACCTCTAATGGTTTCACACAAAACGTAATAGATGTCGTGAACTCTAAAATGGTTTATTCTATGTGTACGATACCTTATAATTTTCAGTAGAGTTCTTGTAACCATCATCAGTTCCGTAAGGTAACATTTTTTACAGGATACAGATGATTGGACTGAATTTCAGCATTTTGTTTCTACAAGACGCTGTACGGACAAGTGTTCTGTTAGAGAATCGACAAAAAATGCTTGTTGACTGTCATGACAGCGTGCTCGACTGCATTAAGCACGCTACACTTTAAAAAAATCATCACTTTACGGAACCTCAGAGGATTTCGTAGGTAAAAAAAGGGTTGCGTACAATCTACGAAACTTTTAAAGGTTTCGAGTTTTGTAACGAATTCTGAACCTGTTTAGGTTTCGTAGCAAACCCTAAAAAGCCCTACCGAACCTTTAAAAAAGACTGTTCGATCAATGAAAATAATTTTGAAGGGGTCAAAGGTTTTTACGAAACCACTTCGAAGGTTTAAAATTCGTTACAAACATGGTTCGGTATGATGCCTAGTTTTTTTAGTGTAGTATGATCAGTGTTTTTTCATTTTTTTCTTCTCCAATTCAATAACCAAACCAATGGGACGAAATTGATGAAAACCTCTTCATGCGCGGGTAATTTATTCTGCATATCTTTCTTTCGCAAACAAAAAAAAACTTTCAAAAGGAAAGAAAAGTTTTTTTTATCAGCTTCTTTCATTTTTTTGCGAATGTTTCGAGCTTGTCGAAAACAAATACTTAAGCAGCAAAAATGTCCAGTAGCTTTGCATTCACCGAAATTTTCAGAGCGGTTTGATTATGGTAGGATTCTTTGGTATCTTCGGAAAAATGCAGTCTTATTTCTAGTCGACAACCACAGAAGGTATACAAGCTTTTGATCATGTCACATTCTGGGTCGGAAATGCTTTGCAGGTAGAGTCTGATTTACTTTCGAATTTTCTTGTCGTATAATTGAGTAGGCTGCTTCGTGGTATTGCATTCGATTTGGATTCACACCGTATATGTACAAAGGCTTAGAAACAGGCACACGTGATGTTGTCAGTCATGTAATCAAACAGAACCAGATTGTGTTCATATTTCAATCGGCACTTGCGCCCAACAATGCACAACAAGGTCATCATCTTATGTGCCACGGTGATGGTGTAAAGGATGTGGCATTCTCCGTTAACAATCTAGACTTAGTGGTGGAAAAGGCTCGTACCAATGGAGCTACGATCGTGAAAGAAATATGGAGTGAGAACGATGATCATGGCACCGTACGTATGGCATGCGTGCAAACGGTAAATCATCCGTAGGGAGCAGGATCATAAAACCATTTTTCTTCTGAGCAGTACGGCGACACAACGCACACTCTGATTGATCGATCGGCCTACAAAGGTGATTTTTTGCCTCATTTCAAGCCACATACCATCGATGATGCACTCTTGAATCGATTGTAACTGTCAAAAAATATTTTTATAAAAGTAATGTAAAAGTACTTGTGTATAGATCTGATACGAACTTGAAATTTGTCGATCACATCGTTGGCAATATGCCCAATAATGAAATGGAAGCGACAGTACAATGGTATAGTTATGCCAGGTTGCAGAGATAGTTCTTACTTTTACTTAAAGGTATGAGAAGACGTTTCAATTTCATCGTTTCTGGTCTGTTGATGATGCTGTTCTTCACACGAACTACTCGTCACTGCGTTCCATTGTCATTGCCAATGGTCAAGAGACTGTGAAAATGCCAATAAATGAGCCAGCATCGGGCAAACGCAAGTCACAAATTCAAGTATTTATTACAATATACGATTTTCCTGAAGACCGAGAGAAATTTTTTTCTGAAGGACGGAGGCGTATAATAACAGGGTTCGACCCACAAACTTATTTTCATAAGACGTTTATTTTCCGAGGCAGAGTTTTACGTTCAATCTCTTGATGCCAAATTCAATACATTTTCGAAACCGGGCCACGTCTTCCAGCCAATGACAAATATACCCTATTTTTTCCCACTGCAGAACAGTTATGTTTTTCAAAACATGACTTGATAAAGCTTCAAATAGTCTCATCTGAAAGAGCGTAAAAGCCAAAATAAAATCATATATGAACCAACTAAAAATAGCCAACATCAGTAACAATTCCTCAGCACTCACTTCGTTTTCCTCATAGGGATCTGGAAAGTCGCTTATTTTAGTCCCGGCCCTGGCCCCAGTCTTTGGCAATGGCTTCATTTCTAAAATCGGGCAACTTCTTTTACGATCTGTGTACTTTTATGAATACGTAAAATCGATATAAATGATTTTGATCCGTTAACATCACGAGACTTCTGTTATATCCAGTGTTAAAGTTGAATGTATACAAAATTAATGCAAGCGCCTTTGAGTTGGTGTTACTTCAAGAATCAGTTTCATATGTGGCTACTGCAAAGTGGTTCCGGTCCTGGGACCGGGACCAGGACTACTTTACAGTTCTCTATTTCATCCACATTTGTTTTTGAGGTCATAGACTTTCACGGAGCTCAATCACTTAGGAGTTGGTCCTACGACGAGCTTTCATGTCCAGGGTTAGATGCAGTTTTTGACGAGCTTCACGATGGTATGGTTTTCTTCTCAATATTTTATTAACCAAAAAAATTCATAATGACTATGCTTCCTAAAACAGTAATTATTTCAAGTCCATGGGATCTTTGCTCACCCAAAGTGCTTAAGAAATGACTTTACAATGAACTTCCCTATTAAGGATTAGATGTAATTTCTCACTGCCTAAAATTTGGTATAGTTTTCACATCGAGATTTCATTGGCCAAGGTGTGGGTGGGTGAGGCTGTAGGTGTGAGGTGCTATATTCCTACACATCAACACCCACACCCACACCCTCAGGTTGTCAGCACTACGCACCGTAGCAATCATGGATTTGGTGAGGACTAATTCCAGCAAAAGAAAGCTGATTTTTTCATTGTCATGATTGGTAATGATTGTCAATGATNTTGAAAACGGTCTAAGTCCACAACGGGTTCACATTTTTAGATGAAATTTGAAATCTGTCGATAAAATTCGATGTAGCTTGCTATTAAAGTTTAAAAAGTGAAATACTAATAACAGCAAAAGAAAATTCTTGCCAGGGCGAAGGAAAAAACCTTATTTTTTCGCAAACTCCGATCGCAAAAATTTCTTGATAGAAACTCATCATTTGGGTCCAATTTTACCCTCCATAAGTTTCATCAGGGCCCCATGCTCCGAAGCTGAGATCTACCATACCAAAACATCCTGGTTACGCCATTACATCACACACGGTGCAGCATCGATGGGCGAGCCGGCAAAGATCGTGAGAGATGGTTGGGGGCAGAGATAATCACAGACCGTGACAGACGGTAGGGCGCACACACGGTCACGGGCAGTGACAGAGGATGGAGGTCAGAGACTATCACAAATAGTGAAAGATTATCGGACGAGAGCATCGCAGAACGTGACAGACGGTGATGGGCAGAGACCGTCAGGGACAATGACAGGTTGGGGCGAAGCCATCACCTACTGTGATAGACAGAAGGTGGTGGCCGAGACCATCAGAGATGACCTAGATATTGCAGGATTAAATTAGAATTAAAATCGATCAGAATAAGTTTTTTCTATCAATTAAAGTTGATTTTTAATCAAGTTTAATCGAAATTATCAATGCGACTATTTTGCAACAAATCGAAATTAAAATCGATTATAATCAGAAATGTTCAATCGATTATAATCGGAGGATTATAATGATGATTATAATTGTCCGTCTCTGATTATAACTGACTGATAATATCTGATTTTAATCGATTACAATTTTGATTTTGCTGCAGAATAATTGGATTTGTGATTTTGATGGTGGCCACAGGATTTTGAAATTTGAATCTATTTTAACCGCTGAAATTTTTCACTGGGTTATGGTCAGAAAGATTCCTATTATCAAATAAATGTATTTTGTCTTGAAAACAAGCAAGTGCAGCCAACGTGAACTTCCGCTTTTTTTCTAATATTTAGTCGATTTCGGTCACGAAAATGAAAATTTTATCGAAACTAATATCATATTCAGAATCAGCATTAAAACAGGGTCCGATTTATGAATATTTGAAATATTTTTGACATATTGTTTTCATCGAAAATTTTTACTATACTGCTCTCTCCCCTCAGAATACTTGGGTTCAAAATGAATTTTACCAAAGTGAGATATCGACAGTGGTAAACGAGCTCTAAAGTTGTAAAATTAAAATAGAACACAAATTGGAGAATGCTTAAACAAAAAAAGCAGCATTTTCATGGAATTCATTTGCTGGTCCAACCATCCTGGCAGATGGGAGGAGTACGGGAAAATTTTTCAATGAAAAAACAATGTCGAAAATATTTCAAATAATCATAAGTCGGACCCTGTTTTAATGCTGATTCCAAGGGGGAAAAAGCTGATTTTCTGATTGTTAAGATTGTCAATCATTGCCATTGATTTCTGTACATACTTTTGGTTGTCAGCACTACGCACCGTAGCAATCATGGATTTGGTGAGGACTAATTCCAGCAAAAGAAAGCTGATTTTTTCATTGTCATGATTGGTAATGATTGTCAATGATTGTCTGTGATTGCGAATGATTCTTAATGATTGCTTGCGAATTTTCGACTATCATGCAATAAATTTTGGTGGTTTTTGATACTGTTTGAAATTATCTTCATGAAGCGCAATGACAATCATGCTTTAGTAGGAAACTCACGACTTGATTTCTGATGATTGCCAATGATTGTTTTGATTACAATCAGCGTTTCCCCCCTTCGCTGATTCTGAATATGATATTAGTTTTGATTCAATTTTCATTTTCGTGACCGAAATTGACCAAATATTAGAAAGAAGATGTTAGAACAATGCCTATGGAATTAAAATGTGAAACACGATGCCACTGTTGTTACTAATCACCAAGAAACTGTCGCGTTCCATATATTTTCTGATATATTAATTCACAACTCTTTACGTCGTCCTCTAGAGCTTCAATGAGGGCATAGTTCATCTATTCCAATGAGATATCTAGCTGATATTCGATCGTGAATCTTAGATTAATAAAGTCTGCCATGACCCATGCTTGTCTGTAGAAATCACCTATCACGACTGTGATCATCCGGAGCCCGTCTGTCACGGTCTGTGGGGGGCAAATTTCTACCATATAGACTTCAACACTCCTTTCAGATTGTGCTTCATAAAAGCAGAAGTTCATGTTGTCTGCACTAACTTGTTTTTTCAAGACAAAATACATATATTTGATAATAGGAATCTTTTTGATCATATATGCTGAGATCCTAGAATATTTCCAACATCATTATCGCACGAAAAGCTAATTCTTTATTACTTCACTATATCTTTATTTTTTAAAGATAAATGATTCATTTATCTTCATATTTCAAAAATAAAGGATTCATTCGAACGTATTCTTCAGTTTAAAGGATAGTAATGATAATGGGTGACTCCTACTTGTAGAGAAAGAGTTCATCTATTAAATGATGTATGTATTACCAAATTATATTGGGTTGCGTAATATTGCCGATAGCGGGCACCATTCTTGCGACACTTTGTCTTGACCACAGCAAAGGTGATGCCTTCTATCGACACTTTTACGCTACGCAATAGAATTTCATAATACATAAATCATTTCATTGAGGAAATCTGTCTTTACAAAGCTACATATATCTCGCCTTTTGGTCAAAGATGGCCATGAAACATATAGCCGTCTTTGGCCAAAAAAAAACTATTGTTATTCTAATCTGTCTAAATACTAAAATTGGTCTGAAATTATGCAAAACAAAGTTTCGAAGAATATATTATAATATTATTAAGATATATTTAAATCGCTTGAACTGGTTAGGAATTATAAACGAAAATGTTTCTCACATACTTGCAGAACACCCTGCACATCTCATAATGCATTGTTGCAAAGTATTATTTATACTCACAGGAATACGTCGATTATTATGGTTCAGCTGGGGTGCAACATATAGCACTGAATACATCGGATATCATAACCTCGGTAAACTCCAATAGATTGTGAGAAAGCTAACAGAATTGTTTCTAATAAAAGGTGTCGAGAATGCGCGAACGGGGCTTACACTTTTTACAAGTACCAAAAAGTTATTATACTGATCTTCGAGAAAGACTTCAACATTCCAAAGTGAATATTTCGGAAGATTTAGACACGGTAAGAAAATTGAGAATAGGAATTTTCTTTATTTAATTGCAGTGGGCTATTTGGGTATAGATCGAGAAGCTGCACATTTTGGTTGACTATGATGACAACGGATATTTGCTACAAATCTTTACAAAGCCAATGCAAGACCGACCAACTTTGTTCCTCGAAATTATTCAGCGCAAGAACCACAATGTAAGTTCATGCATAGTGACACTAGAAACCTTAACTGTTAATCAGCATCTTTATTTATAGGGTTTTGGTGTTGGAAACTTCAAAGCATTGTTCGAAGCCATCGAGCGTGAGCAAGAAGCACGCGGAAATCTGTGATCGCTCTTACTTCGAACGGCTTTCATAATGACTTTAAACATTAAGGACAGCGCCATATCGTCAGACGAACTAAACTTGCGTAGAAATAAAGTTTATAGTGAACATTAGACTAAGGATGTGACTGTGGATTAGGGGTGGACCATTTAATTTAATACGAGTTAATACACGCCGTTAATTAACTAAAACCGTTGACCGTTAATATTAAAGAATTAACCTTTGTATGAAAACCGTTAACCGTTAATATTAACGGTTAACTAATACGTTAACATTAGTATTAACGGTTAACTANTAGTATTAACGGTTAACTAATACGTTAACGTTAGTATTAACGGTTAACTAATACGTTAACGTTAGTATTAACGGTTAACTAATACGTTAACGTTAGTATTAACGGTTAACTAATACGTTAACGTTAGTATTAACGTTAACGGTTTCTAGTTAACGTTAATATTAACTTTAACGGTTTTTAGTTAACCGTTAATTTACCGTTAATTAACTCATTAACGTATAAAACCAATCATATATCGCTTAATTTTGAATTTTTTCATGAGAAAATCAACATTCACACAATAACTATTTTCATGCAGTAGATGAGGATGTCAGTATGAGCTACGAATTGAAATCATATCTATATTGTTCCAGTCTCATCTTACAAGACATTCCTGAATTCTCATACGAACAGTTTAGGAGAATACGAGAATCTTAAAGCGGGACATTTTAAGTTAGTTTGAAATCGACGGTTCATTTTGTTAATCATTGCTATTCTCTTTCTCGTAGAGAAGAGTCTAGCAACAACGAGGGTGTGGGTGTGGGTGTGGGTTTAGAAGCAAACACCCAACAACCCCACCCACGCTCCCACCCACGCCCACACCCACACCCACACCCGCACTCACACCCACACCCACACCCACACCCACACCCACACCCTATGATATTCGAAATCAGCGTAAAAACCTACGTCGATTGATATAAATTTTAATATTATTCGAGTACTTTGATTTTTTTCAAAATTTCACATTAGAATATTTGAGAACTTTTACAATCAAAAATAGAAATTTTCAGCAGAAATTATAAATGCATCAAGACTTTTGAATTATATATCAATCGACGTAGGTTTTTACGCTGATTTCGAATATCATATTTTTATTACAAATAATATGAGTACTGGTTGAGAAAATAGGGAATCAGGGGCAGAATTCCTATTTTTGCGTGTTAAAACAAGAACAGTTGATTTTTCTCGAGAGTAGAAAATAAATTTAAAAAAAGCGATGCATAGTTTTGTTATTCATCAGACAGTGATCATGATAGAATAAGAAGATATGTTCTGTAAGCTAGCAGAAAAACTAGATAGATTTGCAAAATACGGTACTATCATTTATAGGGTCGCTGATTAGTGTATTTTTAAGAATATGCATGTAACATGTGATACAGCTTGAAAAGATATTTCTAGACTAAATTTTGTATGAGAAATCCGAATATCGAATCGAAGATGATAGAAACTGTAATAGTTAGGACTTTTTAGGTCAATTTTCCGAAAAACACAGTTTTTAATGATTTTGATGCCCTCTCAGTTTTTTCCATTTTTCTCAAGGGAGAAACAGCGGACTTGAAGTACAAAAGTACGTCAAAGTACACTACTTGAAGTAGCTCAAAGTATCACTCAAGTAGCGCAAAGTTAGAACAAGTAACTTGATATAACTTCAAGTAAATGTAAAGTTGAAAACTACGTGAAAGTAAACTACTTGAAGTAGCTTCAAGTATTTCGATGTAAGTCGAAGTAGCGTAAAGTAGCTCTAAGTCACTTCAAGTCCAAAAGTCCGCTGTTTCCCCCTTGATTTTTCTCCGCAAAAGTCTTATCAAAAGGCAAAAATAAGGACATATTCGTGATCAGCATTAAAAACTGATTCTATTAATGAAAATTTTAGGTAAAAATAAAAAGTGCTCAAATTTTGAATTACGCGCACCTTGGTACTATATAACTACAAAGTTTGAAGTCTATAGCTTTTACTATGGTGAAGAAACTGTAACAACGCTGCCATGTACTATTTTAAAAAGTTGCCAGCAGCTAAAATTTGATATAAGAACGGTAGAAATGTTCGTATCTCGAGCGTTTCTTTCATTAATATCTGTTAGAACAAAACATTTTTCTTTTACCAACGTATTTTTGTATCTTCACCTGTCGGTGAGATGTATATATATATAGTTCAATATTAGTCCGTTGCAACTGAATCAAAACAAAATGCCACATGAACAGTCAGCTGAAAGTAAAAAACAATTTCGTTTTTTCGTGTTACATTTAAAACAATTACATCCATCATGGAAACCGAAAAATATTGCAAAATTTCTTCTACACTGCGAAAAGTCACTTTCCTATACAACAACAACTGCTTTGAGCCTCAAAGTTTGGAGAATATTGGAGAGAAATTATGAGGATGCGAATACAACGATATCGAACAATTAAAAAACGCCATAAAAAAGAAATGGAAGAAATTTAGTGTTTCTGTATGTCAATGAATGATAGATAAAATGTCAGCACGTTTAAAATTAGTTATCGATGAAGGTGGTACTCAAATATAGAAACAAGGACAATTTTTTATGTTCTTTTTCTTTAAAAATTGTACTGTTTTTCAAATGATAATTGAGATTGTGGCGAAAATTTTGAAAATAATACTGTTATGTTCCTTTTTCAAAGTTTAGTTTATTTCATAATAATATAATAATAGGCAGTGAGTCCCTATTTAAAACATAACATGGGAGAGAAAAAAAACAACCGAGGGAAAAGAGAAAAAGGGAAAAGAAAGCAAACAACTAGTCACGGAGGACTGTTGACCTCTGACATTAGATAGTAAAGATGTCAGACCCTAACACCATTCCCGGATCAAGAAAAAAGTTTTTGTTTTTACAAAAATAACGAAAAAGAAAAGAAAGAAAAGAAACAACAAAATAATATATATATTTAAAATATATATTTATCGATATGAAAAACACCTGACTAGATATAGAAATGAGCAGAAAAAGAAAGAACATATGAAGCAACAAAAGAAAAAAAACAGTTTACTATTGCTGTTCTTCATTGATTGCACGTGGTGTGTTTGTCGGTAACGAGAAAATTGAAGACGATTTTTAATGATGATGATGAGATTGACGACGACTATGATGATAATGATCACGATCGAATAAATCGTCAGGTAAATATTGATCGAATTCTTGTTGAAGCGTCGAATTTTTTATGCCAATAATTAATGATGAGGCGACGATTTTTACATGCCGATAGTAAATATGATGTTGTCGAAGAATATCTTTAATTGACGACATGGTGAATCGGTGGTAAATTCGACGAACTAAAATATGAAGATAACGATGTAACCGATGAGTATAATTACGTTTTCGGTTTCGTCTTTGTCATGCTGCATCAGATCGTCGATATTTTGGTTCATCAGTTTGTCGATTGTGTGTAGGGATGCACCAATTCCAATTCGAGTCTATTCAATTCTTAGAATTGGTCGGCATTGGTTGGACTTGAAATTGGAATTGGTCTGGAATTGGTTGGAATTGGTTGGAACTGGTCGGAATTGGATTAGAATTGGTCGGAATTGGTCGGAATTGGTTGGAATTGGAATTACTCTGGAATTAGTTTAGAATTGGTTTAGAATTGGTTTAGAATTGGTTTAGAATTGGTTTAGAATCGGTTTCGAATTGGTCGGAATTGGTCTGAAACGGGTATAGAATTGGCTCTAAATGAGTGTAAAATTAACTGAAATTGATGGTATAATTGATTAGACTTGACTAGTAAGTGCTTGAATTTGCCAAAAATAAAATAAAGAAAGTGCGACGCATAAGGCCTTAAATCTGAAAATTGAGATTTTTATCATAAAAACTACAACTTGAGCCACAATTAATAACATATTTGGAATCAGCGAAAAAAACTGACTCGAACAATGTATATTTTAAATACTTTCGGCAACTTTGTTTTTCGACCGAAAATTTAACTGGGGTACCCCTCAGGGTTCAGTCCAATAAAACAAAATGACTTTTTTTAGTGCTCAGGCATACGATTTTTTCTATATTACTAAACATTTTACATGCTCCACAGTTAATTACTGCTGTCCAAGTTGCTTTCTGATTAGTTTATTTTTTTGACTGAACCCTGAG
>CAJNYU010001722.1:141871-174879 GCA_905331475.1 Rotaria socialis | reverse complement strand
CGTGGTCATTGCAGTGACCGGTGTCGAGCCAACGGCACTACATAGAAAAGTTGGCACTGCAGTTTGAAAGTACACTCTAAAAAAATCGGCACGCTTCTGAGCTCTCAAAAAAGGCTCCGAAGATTTCTAAAAGCATCCAAAGGTGTCCAAAGTCTTAAAAAATGGATCAAAAATTCTACGAAACCTTTTTTTTTAGCTAAAAAACTAAACAAATAGGTTTAGCACGAAACGGTTCTTATCCTCAATACAGCGTTAGGGCCTTTAAAGATTTCGTTGGATTTTTATGCTTTTTTTAAAAACTTTGGGCACCTTTGGGTGCTTTTAGAAATCTCTGAAACCTTTTGTGATGGTTTGGTAAAGAGCCGATTTTTTTAGCCTGTGGTCACTTCGGATTACAATGATCTGCACGAATTAAAATGGGATAGCCTACTATGTCTTCATGGACCTTATCGAAAGTTGGCCAGAAATAATTATAATAAAACTTAAGCGTAATTCTTTAAAATTTGTATCTGACATAACCATCAATATACACTCACAAAGAAAAAAGTCACTAAAATCTGCGTTTCAACGCGTTGTTTACTTGGTTCATATGTTCTCGCTAGACTTAAAACGCACTTTTCCCAACGCGTTCAAATGCGTTCTTTTCAGTGGATAACGTAAAAATGAGATAGCGACAGTTTTATGAAAAGCGTGTTTTTCCCGAACCGAAACGAGATTTTTTGAATGCGTTTTTCTTATTGAGTATATTTATTCATTCCGATGTAAAGCAGATTAGAACTAGGCACTTTGAATATCACTTACCTGATGCTATCGAGTCAAAATTATTGTTACCAATATAGAGATGGAATGTCTGTATATATTGGATTGAAGAATACATTTTGAAATTATTCTCTTTTAATTCAAAATAAATTTAAATTGCGAAAATAGACTTTTAAAATAATTTAAAATAGTTCCGCATAAAAATTTTAAATTATTTAAAAAAAATATTTCTGAAGGCATTTTTTAGAGCCTAATAGTTTTTTAAAATATGAATGGGTCAATCCTAGTATTTCCACAATATTAATTGTGAGTTTTTCAGCAATGTTTGCTTTCAATTGCTTCAATATTGTAATTTTCAATATAGTAGGTAATTAGCAACCATTTAGTTACATTTTAATTTGATGAAATACTCAAGCAAAATTCTAAATATCAATGAAGTATAAATATTTCAGTTATCAGGAGGGAGACAAAGAGCACATAGGCTTTTATGTAAACATTGTAGTGTTAAAAATATAGACTAAAATATGTATTCCGAGTGTCTACAAGAAAAAAAAACTCACGGATAAAACACTTACCGCCAAATAGAGAAAATTAAAGGATATAAATGCGTAGAAAAAACTCGTTGTAAATAAAAAAAAGAATGCATTTCAACGTGTTACACACACAAAACCATGCGTTTAAACGCATTAGCGAGAGAAAACGATGCGCTAAAACTCTAAAACAGCGTTTTTTTCTAAAAGTTTGCGTTAAAACGCTGTTTCATACGATTTATTTTTTCGTGGGCAAGATATCTCTCGTCGTGCCACATATTTCATATGTTTACACCACCATCTACCTGCTAATGTACGACGGTCTTTTCAAATTGTAAACAAAAAATTTCGATCAAAATCCCTGAGCGGAGGTACCGCACAATTATTGTAAAAAAGATCCCTATACTCCGCTCAGTGATTTTGATTGAAATTTGTTTACGATTTCAAGAAATCTTTATGTAGTAACAGGTAGATGATGTTGTATGCATTCGCTAGAACTGTAAAGTTTCTATTGGATACGCCAATTGGTTCATTATTAGTGACCTGAGTTTCAAGATTTTCGCTTAATTTTTGTTATATTTCTGGTCAACTTTCGATAAGGTCCATATCTCTATAAAAAGCTGTCACAGTGAACCTTTTCTCGGTACCATTTTCAGAACCATTTTATAGTTCTACGCAAAAAGTCTAAAACCTTTTAAAGTTTCAGTCAGGAATGCGGAAGCGTAAAGGGTTGTAGACTTTTTGGTTAGAACTTTAGAAAAAGGTTCTTAAAATAGTACTGAAATCTTGAATCTTAAAAGTTTCGAGACCTGGGCTAAAACCTTAAATGGTTCACTATCACACCACTTTTTTTAGAGTGCATGAAGACATAGTAGACTATTCCATGCTAATTCTTACAGATCATTGTAGTACAAAGTAGCTACTTTCAAACTGCAGTGCCAACTTCTCTATGTAGTGCCGTTGGCTCGACACCGGTCACTCTAATGACCGCGTTTTTTTTGTAAAAATCGCTCTTTTGTGTCTGGCCCTCTGACCGATTAGAACTAGCAAGAGAGCTGAAATTTTTATCAATATTAGCGCTTAATAAGATTTTAATGTGATAGAAATATCAGCGCTTTAGCATAATCTATCGATGAAATTTTGCTAGGTACAAAGTCCTAAAAAAATGAGAAAAAAGTGACACATTGTGGCTGGGCCCAACTCCCTTATGATTCACCAAGTTGATCGCATTTCCTGTATGACAGATACCTTCAAATATCGTAGAGCTCTGGTATAAATAACAAAACAACTGCATCTACTCTGAGCGAGTCATTAGATTTACAAAAGATGACAACAAAGTCTAAATTGTGGGTGAGTGTGCTCTTAGAAACAGTTTTAAATCTCAAAAACGGTGAATGAGTTTTTCACACTTCTTGCGTTGAAATCAATGAAACAATGGTCTCCCTTAAAATGATATGAAAACGGACCAATTTGTGATCATCGACGGAGCACTTTATACTTAAATCGGTAGTGGCTTAAGTGGACCGGCTGTTACAGAACAAAATAAAGTAAAGGAAAATGTTGTTGCTTATCTGCTTAGGTTCTAGAGAACACTTACTAGTAACTGATCTTATAAACTGGCGCAAGTACCTTGAATATTTGACACATTTGCAGTAGCGCAAAGAAATATATCTGTTTTGCTTATAGGTTAATTAAAAATTCTTAAAAATTTGAAGCGAAAGTATAATACTCTCACTGAAAAATTTCAAGTGAAAATCAGTTTAAGTCATCACTGCTTGATATATCTTTTATACAGTAACTTATTTAGTGTGTATTATTTTAATGCTGCAAACAAGATATGAATGGAACATAGAGTTTTGCCAGTCGAATCCGACAACTTCACTACTAACCATCACAGACGCTCAGATGATCATTATCGGTCGTAGTAAACTATACTCACACGTCCATGAAAGGCGACACAGTGGCCCTTGAAACATCACAGATCATACAGGTAGATTTCTGAGAAACCACAAGCCACGTATGGAACTAGTCTAGCGATGCAGGCTCGTCTATTGACAATGTATCAGTTGTGGAAGTAAAACACTATGCCAAAATAAACTTGCGTGAATCGGCAACAAATGTCATGTAGTAGACTTTGGAATGCAACAGACAACGATAGGGATGAACCAGTGACGGTGATTCACCGGTTCACCAGTCTACCGGGAATCGGTCCAACTAGTAAGCATTCTATCAGTGACCGGTAGAAACCGATATGAGCCGTCGTAAATCAATATCAGTCGCTATAAAACGATATCTTGGCTTATACCAGCGAATATAGGCTAATACTGGCCAATACTGTTTTTTACCGCCTAATATCGGCTAACCCTTAGAAAGGATCGGTTTCTAAAAGAACTCCAAAAAACGTTCCAGAGATTTTGAAAAGCTTCCCGAGGTGTGCAAAGTCTCAAAAAGAGATTAAAAAGATCTAGGAAATCTTTAAAGATTCTTATTGTGTGCCCAGGATACGAACCTTTTTCTGCTAAATCTTTTTTATGTTTCGTACAGCAGAAAAAGGTTCCCAAGAGAATAATTCCGATCATCTGAACGGTTATCCTAAAAGGCCTAAAACGACTATAAAAGGGCTCCATAATGCATCGTTTTCTCCCCCATTTACTCTCAATCCGTCAGCTCGTTTTACGGCTAGCCCCTTTTTGTAAGAAACGGTGGTCGTTTTTAACAGCAACTGTCGTCTCATTCCGAGCTGACGGAAAACGGCCGCATTTTTCGACGTTTTACACTGTTATTGCACCTCTTAGGGCCTTTTACGCACTGTTTTCTTTCGCCCGGGTGTCGTAGGAAAATACGAAGCTTTTGGAGTTTCGCATCAAACTACACGAAATCATGATGGTTTAGTACGAAACTATTTTCTGCTGTGCGAAATTTAAAAACGGTTTCGCAGCAAAAGATTGTTATCCTGTGCACATGATAAGAACCTTTAAAGGTTTCGTAGATTTTTGTATCCTTTTTTTGAGACTTAGGAGACCACTGAAAGCTTTTCAAAATCTCTAGAGCCTTTTTTTCGTTGGGGGGGGGTCGGTAAGATACCGATTCTTTTTATAGTGCAATACCGGCTTATTCTAGTTAATACTGGTTTCTATCTGTCCCCGCTAGAATAGTTACCGTCACCGTTGCATCTCTAGGCAACGAACATGCTAACATTAAAATCAGTAAGCCTTTTTAAATTTGTCATGATGGTTCTATTAATAACAACCTTTGATTAGTGTTCATTATAAAACTAGAAAAATGGAAAGTGAAGACTAGCAATAAACCGGTTTCAGATCAATACTAGACTGTTATACCGGTCAGCCTTAAGTTCGAATCGATACTGGTTCCATCAATCTCAAATATCATGACAGATAAGTTTCGAACAGATCATGAATCGTGATACACTCTAAAAGAATCGACGCTTTACAGTACCCCCAAAAAAGGTTCCGGAGATTTCAAAAAGCATCCAAAGGTGTCCAAAGTTTCAAAAAAAGATAAAAAAATCTATGAAACCTTTAATGGTTCTCACCGTGTGCCCCGGATAAGAACCTTCTGCTACGAAACCTTTCTTTAACTTCCGTAGAACAGAAAAAGGTTTCGTAGGCGAAATACGAAACATTTAGTTTCATATTAAAACCAAATGGTTTCGTACTAAACCCTCATGATGTCGTAGAGTTTGATGCGAAACTCTAAAGGTTTCGTAGATTTTTTTATCCTTTTTTGAAACTTTGGACACCTTTGGATGCTTTTTGAAATCTCCGGAACCTTTTTTGGGGGTTCTGTAAAGCGCCGATTTTTTTAGAGTGTAGACAGGTATTGACTATCATAGACTTCAATAGTCAGATTTTCAAAGTATCGATGACGGTGACAGACCATTCCAGACGGATTTCTAAAAAAACACAACATATTTTTCACGTCTACTAAAAGCTATCACAATAGACAGAAGGTTTTTCACATTTCTAATTTCAAAGGTATCCGCTTACAGCTTCTTCTTCGTGTTGTTTTTATGACACTACCTAGTTTTTTTTAAGTCTTGATGAATCTTTGTTTTCATCTTAAAGATATATGGTTTCAACAAATAAACGAGATTAAACAATCAATTCGATAGAATTTATGTCACATTTTCTGAAGTTAGTTAACAAAGGACGGGGGACGTTTTCAACAGAATTCGGCCCAATTCAAAATAATAGTAGATTCTCATGAAAATTTCACCAATTGTCTCACACAAAATAACTAGTCACTGCTATAAATTCCAGCTCGGTCTATAGAAGTTTTCCGTTACTGGTTGCCATCGTGAAAGTCGACTCATTTTGACGCTGTACGACAAGTATGTCTGCCCTTCACCTCCGTCATGCAATGCAGACCCGAAGTGACCTTTCATAATCGATAGCACTCATGAAGTACTACAAAATTCGCTTTCGAAGCTTCTATAAGGAGCTACTACTCGAATTGAATGAAAATATGGGCTAGTAGGAACCTTACCTGTGTTTTACTTCTGCTATATTGTTTGAACCTAGATAGCTTATGGAAGATGAGTAAGTATCATGAAGAAGTAGAAAATCTGAAATTTATAACTTTGTCGTAGTCGAGTATCTTCTCTCTCGCTGTAAAGTGATGCAGTGGATTGGAGACATTAGTGAGCATTATAAAAGATATAATGCTTTTAAATTTTTTCAACAAAAATTGAATTTAATTGGACAGAGTTGTAGAACTATTGTAAAACTATAACCTTTACACTCGTGATTCACAGAGTGTATTATGCGTGAGTATTATGCTGTCACATCTAAGTATAAAGTTTTCTACTTTGATTTTAGAGTTGTAGTTTCGTTTGTAATGATAGATAGCACATGTTTGCATGATTATCTATGGAAACAGACCTGTCAATTGTCGTGCAGAAGCTTTTACCCTGTAGCACTACGCATACTGATCAAATGATATTGAAGTATGATCTTTATGTTTGCTTAGTGAGCCTAAAACTACTGAAGAATATCAGTGGCAACGCGAGCAGTATTTGGGGAAGGGTGCTGATTCTACTTTGGAAAAATATGAACACAATTTTCTCTAATTTAGGATAAATTTCACAATTTTCTTCGATTTTGGAGGATATCGCTATACATTGTTTTCCAGTTTTGGAGAACATCAGTAGACGATTTTCTCGTATTTCGGAATTTTTGGTGACTTTCTTACGTTTTGGAGCGTCTTCCATGCTCCTTTCACTGGTTGGTGTCACGCCAGACAATATTTCATTATTTTTTTTTCTTTTTCATTTTAGAACAGAACGAAGTGTTTCATTATCTTTGTCAGATGAATCAACGGAGTCAACCACCAAGTCACTGTCCTCTAAATGTTTCAAGTGCGAAGCGGATGATTGGTACGTCAGAATCGCTTCGCAAGGATGTTGATGTGCCAATAATCTATATTCTTAGATATTGAGAAAATCATGTGTACCTTTTTATGAATGATACACCCCTCCTGATTCAGATATCTACGTTTCCCCATTATGGAATTTCTTCTTATTCTTTATACGGATAATTAGAGTAGTCAACGAGAACGATTAGATATTACGACGTTCATAAAAGCATTAGTGCAATGTTAGGTCATAATAAGAAAGAATACCCTCTTGATATTATCTGCACGTCATCAGGTCAAGTATGATAAATATAGGATCAAGAGTTTATGTCAATCAATGAAATAATCGAAATGGCCAAAGTTATTCTTTATTTAGTTCATAATTTCCTTTTATGGTAATGAATAGAAATATACAAGAAAATAGAGAAAGAGAAAAGAGCGAGAGTATAAAAGAACGGTGATATAGTGAGAATAGGGGGGGGGCGTAAAGTAAAACAAAAGGAGAGATAATTCTGGAGCAGGATTGAGAAGGAGTGATATAGATAATTTAAGGGAGAGAGTTACTGAGTTAGAAATATTAAATAAAAGTTATAACTTAGAATTGTGAAACGATAATCGTTCAGCATTTATTATTATTGTGCGTATTGTAATTATTTATCGATTTTATGTCAACGTGTTATTATCTGTGTGTGCTCATATTGTTATTAAAATGAATATCATCAAAACCCGTAACGTTATATTTTGATTTATCAATTCATCCAGAACCAAAGAATAATAACTCACAAAATATTTCGTTACAGTTGATATATCAAAAACCGAATGAAACAGCCTCGAAGTGACCAGATACCAACTTTTCCATCTCTATTTGGACAGCCACATCAGCTATTCTTGACTTCGTTTTCAATAAATTGAACATAAGCCTAATACCATTTTTAATTACTTTGACCAGACTTAAATCTAACTGCGCCCAGTTCAGCATCAGCGTTCAGTAGGAAAATGGTACGATCATTCACTTCAAAACGCAGGTTATTCTTGGCATCTTGTCTTTGCAGTTTTGCAGCACTTGATAAGTCCTATTGATGGTGAAAAAATCGTTCTGGGCTGCATTCCATGATGGAGCTGAAAGATGGAAGTGGTTACTTTTTCACGTTCTTTTCTTAAGTTTCAGCGATAGCTTCTTATAGAAGCTTCGAAAGCAAGTTTTTCAGGCCATCTTGTCGTTGCAATTTTGTAGTACTTCATGAGTGCTATCGATTATGAAAGGTCACTTCGGGTCTGCATTGAATGACGGAGGTGAAGGGCAGACATACTTGTCGTACAGCGTCAAACTATAACCTTTACACTCGTGATTCACAGAGTGTATTATGCGTGAGTATTATGCTGTCACATCTAAGTATAAAGTTTTCTACTTTGATTTTAGAGTTGTAGTTTCGTTTGTAATGATAGATNCGATTTTCACGATGGCAACCAGTAACGGAAAACTTCTATAGACCGAGCTGGAATTTATAGCAGTGACTAGTTATTTTGTGTGCGACAATTGGTGAAATTTTCATGAGAATCTACTATTATTTTGAATTGGGCCGAATTCTGTTGAAGACATCCCCAGTCCTTTCTTTTGTATTCATAAAAAAACAGTTGTCTAGCAGCAATCCTGCCATAATCGCCCCTCATGAAAATTTATAACAATAATAGGATCATAGAATCGTTCACATTTCATGCGTTTAATAGATTATAATGTAGCAATCTATATTTGCACTTAAAAACAAATGCAATAATATTATAAAATATATCTATATGACTTTAAAGGAAACAGCGCCTTATATCTATTGGCCACTATGTTCATGACAGCTTTTCAACGGATAAAAAAAATAAAAGGTTATGGCCTCATAAAAATGTTATGGCTTCCACATAGTCAATGTATTAGAAGACGTCGCTCAAACCGTTTTCCCGTGGTCTGTACAAATACAGAATCTAGCTCCATGCTTACCACTATCAATAAACGATAAACATTTTATTGAGACTAGAGAGATAGTCTACTCAGAAAATGTTATCACCATATCTAAATGACTATGAGTATCACATGTCAAATCAAATTCGAACATTTGGGCACCAAATCCAAACATTGGAGTTTGTTGCATCCCTAGCCATAGCTGACCACAATTGTTTAATGATCTCTAAATGGGGGCCCGGTGTATCAAGTAGGACTATGATAGTTCAAGCTCACCAGAACTGTTTGAACAGTTAAGCGCAGCTCCGAAAATCGATAAAATGTCTCATATAGGAGTATCTTCAGGACCTCAGGTGCTATATTTTAGGAGTACCCTTGGGGAGGCATAGGTGTGGAGTGAAAGGTTTTTGCGGTTGGGATTATCGTTTGCGAAACCATAATGGTGTTGCCGGAATAGACAAATTTTGTCTCAAAATATTAAATGTACAGTGAGTCGAAAAATTATTCGTCCACCTACTATACTTGTCTTGATTTTTCTGACTTTCTCTTTTGGAAGAGAAGTTAGGAACTTTAATTAATACCACATGATGGCACATGATCTATAGTACATATATATATACTTTCAGCTTATTATCTATTTTTCTTCTCGTGTTATCGAAAACTTCATTGATACATGCGGCTTTTTACTAACGAAAAATTATTCGTCTACTTTACCAGAAAAATCTTCTCCTTTCAAGGTGTGTAGAAAGGACGTTATCTCTTCATCAGAATCATCTCGAATGTTCTTCTACAAGATTCTAGAAAAAAGAATTTTACTATAAATAGAAATTTTGTTGCTGAATTTACTAAATATATTTTATGGCTCTCAAAAAGAAGGAACATAGCAATGATATTAGAACTCTGGTAATAAAACATTATCAGAACGGTGACTCGCAACGTGATATACTATCCAAAGCATTACTTCCTCGATCTACAGTGGAATATATAATCAAAAAGTACAAAATGACAAAATGCATAGGGAATCTATTGGGACGTGGTCGAAAACGGAAAACAACAGCAACAACAGATCGACTGATCCAACGTAAACTCAAGCTTAACCGGCGAAAATCAGCGTCGGCAGTGAAGATTGAAATTGAAAAGGAGCTGGGGATTTCACTTCATACTCATACTATTCGTAAAAGAGCACATGAATGCGGATTATTTGGTTGGGTAGCTCGTAAGAAGCCATACGTCACCAAGGGTAGTTGATTAAAACGACTCAAGTTTGCTAAAGAAATGCTCAAGAAACCTGTGGAATATTAGGAAAGGGTTATCTGCTCCGACGAATCAAAGTTTAATATTTTCGGCTTCGATGGCAAAGTTATGGTCTGGAGAACACCGCATGAAGAGTTTGAATCCAACTGCACAGTACCAACAGTGAAGCACGGTGGCGATTCAGTAATGATTTGGGGTTGTTTTACGAAACAAGGGGTCGATAAACTATGTATTTTGGATCAGACCATGAACGGATTTTACTACCGTGATATTCTCCAAAAATCTGTTGCCATCGATTAAGCAATTCTCGTTCGGGCAGCAATGCATCTTTATGCATGATAACGACCCTAAACATACGTCCAAATTAGTCAAAGATTGATTGAAGAAAAAAAGGATTGAAACGATGCCTTGGCCACCTTATTCACCGGACTTCAACCCAATCGAAAATTTATGGGAAAAATTAGAACGCCGAGTGAAAAAACACTCGCCAAAAAAAGCAAGAATTAGAGTGTGTGCTGGTGCAAGAATGGTATAAAATCGAGCTACCTGTACTTCACAAGCTTCTAGAATCTGCTCCTAGTAGGCTGTACCAATACATCAAAACGAAAGGGTATGCCACTAAATATTAGAAACTGTTAACGTTTCTGTTAGAAAATAAAGTTTGTATTCGCGACGTGGACGAATAATTTTTCGTTAGCAAAAAGCCTAATGTATTGATGAAGTTTCGATTACACGAGAAGAAAAACAGATATTAAGCTGAAAGTGTATATATATGTGCTATAGATCATGTACTATCATGTGGTATTAATTAAAGTTCCTAACTTCTCTTCCAAAGGAGAAAGCCAGAAAAATCAAGACAAATATAGTAGGTGGACGAATAATTTTTCGACTCACCGTAGGTTTCGAATTCAGAAACCGACACAGCTATCAAAAGCATTTATGGTTTTGTATGGTTTCTCACGATGACCGAGATCGAACCGGATAGCACCCTATGCATTAAGTAGTTTTTGAACCGAGCAGATATTAGCAACTATCGGAGCGTTCTTAATGTTTGCGAAGTAATGAGGATAGTAGCTGCGTTAGTGACAAGGTCCTGTCGAATACTATTGATACTTGTGTGATACTAGCGAGGTTGGTTGAAATTTTAGCCACTCTAATGTCACTTGAACATCTTCAACTATTATAGTTTTCTATGCTTGAATTAGTGACAATATATATTTAACTTTTACAAGGCAATGAATAAGGATATGGTGAATTGGCCCGATAAGATTTTTTTGTCCTGCTGGTTTGAAAAACCTGAATAAATTAATGCGCTTCTTTGGCACGTAATTGGCGTTATTATTAAGTTCAGCGACATATCTTATATTACCTCGAGGTCTGGTATTGATTCAATGCATGCGTGCAACAAACTTATTTTTCCAGTAAGTGTAGTTACAAAAAAGTTGATGAAAGAAATCAATGGGAACATGGGAATGAAAAACAAGTAGCTCATAATAGGAGGTCATGAATTAGTATAAGACGAGTAAAAATAGCGCTTGAATTCCTAAGGTACCCCTAAGGCTACTCTTAATATATACCACTTGAGGTCCTAAGGGTACCCTGTAGGATAGCTCTTGCCAGTTGTCTGAGCTGAGCTGAACTGTTCAAACAGTTCAGTTCAGTTCGACAGAACTGTTCGAACAATTCACCAGTTCGGAACTGTTTCCGAACTGTTATAGTCCTAGTAGGGATGGGACAGGGGACTAGAATTTATGGCAAATGATAGCATTCACCAAAAATGGGAAATTTCTTTGCTTTTTTTCGATTTGAAGTTGCTTGTTTTCTGAACATGCATGGGTTCATAGAGCAGCTTTCAAAAATTTATGAAGTCATTTAGGGAACTTTTACTGATCACTTCGCAAAATCTTCCATTTACAAAGGTCAACATATGTATTTTAGGAATATCCTCTTATAACCAGCTGGCATAAAAAGTCAAAACTGCGCTTTAATGGCTTCTATGGCTCCTAAAATACGAGAAAATTTGGTAATGACTCATGCTGATCAAGAAAAAATATGTCCAGTTGTATTTATGGTACGATAGAATATCAAAATTACATTAATTATATACAGTCAGTTGCGTTGCAAAATGGTCAAAAGCTCATGAGAAGAGCATCTACACTTCAACCGGATAAGGCATCAGCACACATAGGCCCCATCATAGGTAGAACCGGTACTGGTCCGTAGTTTTGACCATTACTGTACTGGTTTCATGTCGGTCTCTCCACTGATACACTGTTGTTGGTTCCAGCTGAAATCTGACGAAGGAAATCTCATGAAACCAGGGGCATTTACCAGCCGCTGTTATTTATATAAATTTTATGTTTTTATGTGGCTAACCTGTCAACGATCACTGAAGTTTAGTACCGGTCTCGTCTAGCTTTGATTGGCAGATCGGTTTGGACTGGTACCGGTCTGAAAAGAAACCGGATCGATTTCATCTATAGTCTGTATAGGCCAATATAGTGCAAAGATCAATTTTCGTTTTTTGATCGAAGCCAGGTTGGTCTTTGAGTTCACTTAACCGCTAACCGCTCGAGTATCTGTTTTTGCGTAAAATATGTGTGAAGGTGAAATTAAACCGAACAGCAAACAATAAGACCTTCTTTTCCTAATATTTATAAATGGGTGAAGAAAATCTGAATGAAAGTTTTGCGTTATACTGTGAACACTTATACTAACTATGCCTAGCAACTGTTAAAATCCTAGTATAAAAAGATTTTTCAAACAGAATATGTATTTCGCAAGAATATGAAATTATCTGTTAACTGGCTATAGAATAAACTTTTCGAGTCAAAAAGAAGAAGATCACTAGGCTAGGCGCAAATTAGTCTGTCTGATCCACCCAATAGTGTATCATTAAATTTTTGCAAGCATATTGGGAAGGAGTATTGGCAAATTGCTACGGAACTCTCCAACAATGTTTCTTAAAAACAAATTATCAAATCATATACCTGCATTTCCAATAATACAAAATGGTTTGAGCCCTTTTTCCCGATCTTCGCGAATTGCTGTCCTCAAAGCGGAAATTTCGATACAAAATGTTTCATCAACTGGTATAAAATGCAATGCATCTGAACCAAGTCCCAACAACTGAAATGCTTTGATGATACAACCATGCGTCTCGGTCGATGCATACGCAACTAAATTTGAACTATTCCCAAGCCCTTCATTTCGAACATTTACTAACATCCGTTGGCGAGCTGTTGCTATACTTATGATTGTGGCTATCGAAGTCCCGCTAACAAGTAAACCGCCAGCATTTTCTTCTGGGAATCCAAAAACTTGCAGCATCCAGTTGATTACAGCTTTTTCGATGCATGCAGCACTGTGAACATTCGTGCAAACGTTGATATTCAATGATGCAGAGATCATATCTGCTAGAACTCCTCCGACTGTGCCTTCGCCTTTCACCCATCCCCAAAATCGAGGATGAAGATTAAACTTATTCAAAAATTATTAGAACAGAACATTAATCGGTATACTACTCGACCCCTTGTGTTTTTTACGATTGCACGTGGTGTTGCTTCAGTTGCCCAGGTCAATTCTGCGCGACTGTAAACGGTCGTGACCTCGTCAATCACGATGAAAAACGGCAATAGTTTACGAGCACTATTTGCGGCCATCGTATACGATGTGTCACGGTTTATTACGGTCGCCGTTTACGTCAAGCTTAAGTATACAGCAACCGTAACGGCGATCGTATAATATCGTAAGACGTCGTATAGATCAGCTGTAAAACGTTAGCTTGATGTTCACCGTTTTCAATCGTGCTACCTCATAAACAACTGTTTTCGTTAACGTCCTCTTCTTGTTCAGTGTAACGGCGGCTTCATAATTCGTAGCATATAAACGACTGTAGCCAACAAGTCTGGTTTTTCGAAAATGTGTGGAGGCGAAAAAGTACGATATTCAAATACAGATCTCATCAAGGGAGAAGCCTCATTAAGCCATTTCAAAAAGCTTCCATTCATCATCAGCTATAATAATCCGTTGGAGTGCAGTATAATGGTTGTAAATGAAGCTTTTAGTGGGAGACCATTTCGAGCTGGTTTTTATTTTTCACTTTCCCAATTGAAATGTCATGCTCTTCAGCAGCCATGACATCAGATAAAAAACATTTACAACTTGCTGATTAAGCCTTCCGAATCGGCTTTTCTCATCCATCGCCTCAAAGTCATACAAAGATGAGTTTCCTCGAAAAATTGCTTTTCAGAGCACAACAACAACTATACCTTTGCGATGCTCTATTTAAGATTTAGCCGATCTGTACGCATTCTTCAGTGATGGGTTTCATCAAAATGTTTTTCACCATGAAGCCCTAAAGTCACTACGGACATTCTTTCAATCAAATATAGCAAGAAATGAGCAATTACAAACCTTCTGTCACAGACGAAAGAGCAGTTTCATACAAACTGAACAGATTCATTGTGTTATAAACCCATTAAAACAAATTTTGAAAGATAGTTGCCTTTTTGAACGGCTGGAGCTGCGATTTAGATTACACTGAATATAGAAAAGAGCAAAACGTCATCAGAAAATCGTATACAGATAAAATCAAGGGGGAAAGTGCAGGTTTGGAGTCCCCAGCATCTCAGCACCTTCGGCACCTTCTTGATGCAGAAGTGTAGCTCATTCACATGTAAATGATTTATGCAAACGAATTTTATTTTCAATAATAGAGATGAAATTTTACTTCAAATACACACATAATTCGATAACAACAGAAAACGGTGTCAAAATCGCTTCATAATATGAAATTAAAAAAAAGAGTTTTTAAAAATGATTCACATTTCGGATGTGCGAACTCGCACTAGCCGGTCACTTGATAAGTGGTTTCGGTTGTCTGTTAACATCCAACAGGCCGTCTGTTTATGTATATATTTCAATGACGAACCGATTTAAATACGAAAATATTGTTTTGCTTTGTTGAAGATTAATTTTATCGTAGATTCGGCAACCATGAAAAGTTTGTCGTTCAACGTCAGCTAGATCACTAGCAATAACATTTTCTTCTTCTTTTTCACCAGTACTATTCGCTGATATTTGATCTATATCATCAGACATCGATGAATCATTGCCATCATCTTGTAGATTATCTTCGTCACTCTCATCATCAAAATCAGAACCTTTCGTATAATCTATTACTTTTGACGACGATTTACTGATATTTGTTTTTATGTATTGACTTAGTTCGGAGATGGAATATTTATGTTCATTTTTCAATAGTCGTTTCATGTTCACGATTTCAATATTTTGTTTAGCTGATTCAAATGCACTTAGTATGATTTTTTCAATATCAGATTCCGTTAAATTTAAATGTTGGATAGGATTTATTGAATAATTGTTAGCTTCCTTTTCAAGTTTATGATGTTGTGGAAATTTAAAATGGTATTCACCAATCTGTCCACCACGAGATTTAATGGAATTGATAATCAATATTTTTTCGCATTTCTTCGTAAACGACTTAACAGTAAAATTTGTAATTGAAGAATATGGGCCTGATAAGGCACGAGTTATACGAAAAGTATTTTCACATGTTTTTGTGAATTAAAAAGATATGAATTAAGTGCATCAATAGGTCGTTTTCTTTTAATAACTAATAAAACAATGTAAAGTAAGGTGTGAGCATTAATTTCTATACACCAAAACGTTGGCTTGGTAATAAAACTATTAACTTTAATATTATCTATTGTTTCATTATCATTATCATCGTAATTAATTTTTAGTTTCGAATACTGTAACCATGTCCACCAAAACCTACACGTGAATACCACACTCCATGCGTGATACAAACGCTCTTCGATTGTTGTTGATTTCTCTATTAATCCTGTTATAATTGACCGTAATAATGAGAAATAAATGTATGTTCCTTTACAATCCTCCATCTTATTTAATAACTGTAGAACTAATTCGGATGATATTCGTCGACATGAAGCATAGTTTTGCCTGTCTTTCGGACAGATATCACTTTTAATTAAATTATGTTCGATTTTGTTTTTTGATTCTATCAAATTAATCAAATGGTCAATACTAACATGATAGTCGCCTATTTTCATAGATGCTATTTCAGAAAGTAGTCTATTCCGAAATTTTGTCTCAACATGAATAGGATCTTGCATGAAAAGTAAAATTTGTTGTCCACTCATAAAAAACCAAGACCATCGCTCAGGTATCTGTAAATGAAAATTATCTTTTTTGTTTAACAAGATTTAAATTAGGTAGTTGTGCAAAAAATCGAGTACATAATCGCATTGCCCTAAGATAACGAGCGTCACAATCACTACTGAATCCTATCGCCCGGACACCTTGACATAAACATTGATTGTAGATATATAACCATTTTTTTAAAACATCAGTTGCAGTAGCCTTATTATTTGATCCGTAAGTCGATAAAATGAATGGAGATGACGATGGTGCTACAGACTGTATCATATGTAGATTAATGTATGCCGATTTATCAAATGTATCGAACCACAATTTCAATTCATGGAATTTATTCGTCTGGAAAAAATTTGGTTGTGGTAATCCATTGACTAAACATGAAGAAAAACCAATAAAACTATCCGATTGTGCATCATAATCAATACGAGATATACAATGTGTGGCATCTTCGGACGAAAATACATAATTATAATTATTAGATTGACAATATTCTTTTATCAGTTGCAAACGAAATTCGCATTCAAGTATTCTTTTTTCATTGTTTCTCATCAATAATTCAACATTAGATACATGAGGTAAAGCATCAGGTAAATTTAATCGAAGAAATTCATAACAATTTCTACCACCAAGAATAAATAATAACAGGGCAAATTGTTGAATAAGATAATCATAAGCAAATTTATTCTTTTGTTTTTTAAAATTTTCAAAAGTATTTTTCATCCAAGGAATAAGTATAGGAATATCGCTCATATCGGAAGACATACGTCTTTGTTTCCACATTTCTGTTAGTTTACCTAGCAGATCATGTTCCAAATGGTCAGGTTTTAGTTCATAGTTTTTTACGTAAGAATTTGTTTTAGATTTTGCTAATGAAATTAAACGTTCAAGTGTAACTCTAAATCCAATTCGAAGATGAAATTTCCCATCAGTTGATACAAAGCCAAGTATTCTTTTAATAGAACTTAATTCCACAATATCATAACTAAGTACTGCTGTTAATTCATCTACTGTTATGGATGATAAAGAAGACATATCTCGAATGGATTGTAATCGAAAAAGCTCGCATAAATCTTTATTCAGAGCAGTTTCTAAGAAGACATAAAAGTCATCGTGAGATAAATTCATCATATCATCTGTTAATTCTGTTAGTTGAAGAATATCCATAGCTACTATTTAATTATCAACAGCTGCGTGAATACAATTACAACTTGTAATCGAAACTGAATCACATTAATATCCCTAAAAGTCTAGAATTTTACTCACCTTGTAATACAATGTATTACAATGTAATCCTGTAACAGCATATATGTCTAAGAGCATGTATGTGAATATTTGTAGTTGTTGGATTAAAGGGTTAAGTATTGGTGTCGGTTTTTTAGCAGATTGTGTCTATTCACGACCTTACATATAAGAAAGTTTATGTGCTGTGTTTCAAGAATATGTTATCTTTCATGGTATATGAGTAAATGGGGTGTAACCAAGGGGGAAACAGTTGACTTTTTTGATATAAATCAAAAGCAAAATAAAAGAATAAAAAAAATCAGAAAAATCAGAAAATCAATGAAGATGATAAAATTTTTAATCCTTGTTCTTCAAAATATCAATCTAAGGTGAAACAGCTGAAATCTGATTTTTTTATTTTTCTGATTTCGTTTTGTTTTTTCTGATGTTTTTGATTTTGTTTTTATTTTTCTGATTTTCGTTATTTAAAATAACTCGGTTTTAAATTAGAAAAATCAAGAAACAAAATCAAAAAAATCTGATTTCAGCTGTTTCCCCCTTGGGTGTAACAGAATAATGTTACATAGCGAAACAAGAAACAAAACAAAAACTGGTGTATTAGAGTTGAGAGAGGATAGTAGTGATTAGTGAAAGTCTTTTCAAGTGTATATGTTTCCATGTTGGAATGTACAATTTTTCATTGAAGAATTAGAATGTTCTAAAAGAATGAAACAGTATATGCATGTGCTTCGATTATGTTGAATTTGGTTCATGTTTCCATTGCGTTGATGGTTGGAGAAGGCTTTGTTGTCCCTGGGGTGCTTGTATGCAATTGTTGTGTTCGTGATGTGTCGTCAATATTATTTGTATGTACAAAAGCTCTGTGGAAAAGATGCATATGATAAAATGTTTGCTATTGTTCAACAAAAAGAAATTGATTTTATATATAAAAGAATGTCAATAGTACAGAAGTTGATTAATAATGTTCATGCACAAAAGTGGTGGAATAGTTATCAAAATTTCTTAGAATGTCGCGTACACAAATTGTAAGAAAACTACTGTTGGCTTGGACGTCAGACTTCTCGAGTTTAAAATACCTTAGTTCGCTGTTTGCATTGAGATCATTTTTCAGCCTATTAAGATCACTAATTAATGTCGATATTTTCATAATCTCACAACATCGTTTTGGTAATGTTGCTCATACAGTGCTTGCATAAATCCTATTATGATAGTTCTTTAAGTCACACAAAATGATTTACAGTCGCAGCTGTAAAGTATTCTAAGTCGAAACTTCTTGACAAGAACTTACGGCATCTTAAGTAATCATGCAGCTATTCGACATTTAGAAACCCCTCCCTACTCAGATGATGTATAGATATTAGTACCACCGTTCATAAATAAACAGAGCTTTCTTTTCATAAAGGTCTGCTTCAATTAATTTCGTTGTTGTAGATTTTCCTAGAATCTTGAGAATTTTTATGAATTACTGTTATGACAATGAAACTTTGATTATTTCTTTCTCACTTATCTAATGACCAGATTTATCTATTTTTATAATAGTTTCATGAAAAGCAAAAACAATGCAACAACAGATCAGAGACGTGCACAGGGCAGGGCGGTCCTGGTGTCCTGTCCTGTAGGACAGGATGATATTTCGATTTCTGTCCTGTCCTGCCGCCCGTCAGGACCAAGGTAGCCATCAGGACAGGCAAGGACAGGATAGAAAATTATGCCCTGTGCACGTCTCTGGTCGAAAGACAGTTTTCGGAGGCCGGGCTGATTACAAATGAACGACGAACAAACCTTAAACCAGAACAGCTTGGTAATGTTTTATTGATTCGATCAATGCAAAAGAACAAAATAACTGTATAAGAACTTTTTTATGTATATTTTTCATTTTTTTGTTTTGTCGTAAAGCACTGCCTATTTGTTAGCGTTTCTTTAAATAGATCAAGTTTAAATTGTCATATTCATGTTACAATCAATCTTGTTCAAATTTTTTCTATTTTTGTCTTCTCGCGAAAATTAAGATATTTTTCTATTTTATTGTATTTATAAATTAGTGATAATTTAAAGTCTATTTATTGTATTTGAAAATGATGTCGAATAAATTAAGCCTAAGATTACAAATACTAATATTTACTTTGATTGGCAACACCTAGGGTTCGGACTCCGAATTTCAGACTCATAATTAGATTTCAGTCAGTAGAAAAATCGTAATAAATCAGTAACATTAACCAGGACAAGGCTTTAACGTATTGTCCTGCCGCCCGCCAGGACGACGATTACCGCCAGGACAAACACGCACAGGGTAAGTTTTCGATTTCTGTTCTGTCCTGCCGCCCGCCCGCCCGCCAGGAGCAAGGTAGCCAACAGGACCGGCAAGGACAGGAGAGAAAATTATGCCCTGTGCACGTCTCTGCAACAGATATCAAAGGTTCCTTCAAATTTTTAATTTGTTGACTACAAAATGTACTTATAGAAATCATTCTTGCTCTGAATATGGAACAGCGTGCAATCGACGTGACACATTTTGTAACTAATTGAATAGATTAATATTGGTCATTTTGTAGCAAATGAAAGAGAAAAAGGTCAAAAAAGGTAATGAATACGAACTACACCACCATTATCTTTATCTTCAAATCATTTGCAAAAAATTAGCTCAGAGATTTAAGGAAAAGGACGGTTGCTACTTTTTATTTCTATATAGAAGTTATTAATTGAAAATGGTTTGCTCTGTATCGATTTATTCTTATATTCTACATCGCCTTTTTTTCTTATTGTTGTAGTATAATCATGCATTAATAAATATGAACAGATTCTAAATACAAATAAAAGCAAAAGGACGATGAGCAAAGAAAACTAATCTCAATATTTCGTTGAATCTTATTCTCTTTGCAAGTATTGTATTACTCTACTGTCTTAAATTCAATTACCCAGGTCGAGAAATCCCACACCGAATCCGATAGGAACTTGATAGTATCCTACCATCCGACAGAGTCTTATAGGATTCCGGGTGGAGGATCCGACATCGATTCCTCGACCCGGAACTCAACGATAATTCTGCAAGATCTGACAGGATTCGATAAAATCCTGTTGGATTCCAGTCGGATAGGATGGGTTCCGATAGGTGCCTACTGTCAGATTGCTCGACCTGGGTAGTTATATCTGTTACAGAAATATCATATTAACAATTAGTGATAGCCATTTACGTAATTGTTTATTTATTCATTTTTTTTATCGCTTTAATTTATCACTACTATATGTGTAACTGTGCATGCACCAGATGATATTTTGAACTATATTGAAATTCTAAAGTTACATAGTTTGGTTTCTAACTGGTTCCTATTATTTAATGATAATTTAAATTGTTTCTATGTAGGCGATTCGTTTTCAGAAATTTATTCACATTTTTATTTTTCTTCCTTACACGATTTCTCCCTATTTTCATTCTCACTCTTTGCTCATTGCACAATACAATGCGTTACGTGTTTTTGTTCACATCACAATTCATATGGTTTCTCGTTTCGAGTTATATTCGTTTTTTAACTTACTATTGATCATTATCTTTCTATTTTCGAATAAACTTGCTCATATTTTGATTTAAGGGTTCTTTTTTCCCTACATTTTCTATTATCCACAAACGACACTAATCTGATTGTGTTTTGCTACTTATCATTACCTTATCTTATTTTTTGTTTCAGAGTTTTTCATTTTATATTCGGTATACTGATTCTCAAGATTTAATCGTCGTTAATTTTTAATTTCAATTTATTTTAGTTTTAGAAAGACTATCATATTCGAAATTAGTTAATTAAAATAATTTCTATTCATGTTTATTTTCCAGTAGATTTTTTAAACATATTTTTAAAATTTTCATTTTATTGTATCCCTTTATTTTAGATGACTCAATATTGTGTATTTATTTGTTCAGTCCATTTGATTACATGTATACGCATTTGTTGTATATAACGGGTGTCCCAGAAAGAATGGCACTCTCAGTATTTTACTGATATCTCAATCAATTCGTACTCGTTTGGGCTCAATATTTTTTTCAATGGATTCACCTTCAAATTCTCTACAAAATAGTATGTTTTTATTTATTTAAATAACATTCATCATTTTTGAAGACACGCTGCAAACGAATAGTCCAATATGAGCAACTTTGTAAAATAACATCTTGTCGAATTTCTTTAACTGCACGTTTCAGTTCTTTGATAAGGGTGGTTTTTGATATCACTGTCTTCCAGTTGATAGCTCTTGCAAATTCGTCCCATATAGAATAGTCGAATAGATTTAAATCTGGGCTATTAGGTGACCAATGATCTTTACCTATGAATGATGGAAATTTATCCTGACACAACTTTTGTGTTAGGTGATGGACATGAGGTTTCGCACCATCCTGTTGAAATATCCAGTGTTCTCCGAAGATCTTACTTCCAAATTCTAGTGCTACTGGTAGAACATTCTGGATATATACTTTGTGATCTACTGTTCCTTGGTCGAAAATGGCCAAGGGTGTTACTCCTTTAGAGCAAACAGCCAGCCGGACCATGACCTTTTTAGGGAACTTCTGTTTCATTTTGATGCCACCTTTTTCGTTTGCTTCATCACGACTAGCCACCCAAATACGCTGGTTTTGGGAATTATATATGCCGTCGACATCGAACATTTTTTTCTTCTGAATATAAAATTCGCATCGTGTCTTCTTTTCGAAAATTATTATACACCTAGTTTGTAAATTTCTTTCGCTTGTCCTTTTGGTTTTTGGTGAGCTTTGGTTCAATTACTATCTTGTAGGCGTTGAGTTCCAAATCTTCCCTGATAATTCGATGAGCACTAGGGGTGGGCCATTAACATTAATTTTATATTAATGTTAATGTTTCTCATTAACCATTAATATTAATGCTTAATGTTTTCTAAGAAAAACTTATTAATGAAAAACATTAACATTAATTTTAAAATTAATGTTTTCATTAATCATTAATATTAATGTCAATGTTCTTAAATGATATTAACGGTTAAAGGAAACATTCACCATTAGTATGAATAGTAATGTTTTCGTTAATATTAGGGATTATATTTTCATTAATCATTAATATTAATGTTAATGTTTTCATGAAAACATTAATTTTTCCATATTACTGAATTAGGCTTTTCTAAGGAAACATTATCTACAATTATTAATCAATTAACTGATCTTAATAGCTAATGTTTTCTCCGAAAGTGTTAATTACTTAATATGGAAAGTTATAATGCTTCCATGAAAACATTAACCATTAATATTAAGTCATTTATTTTAATGAAAACATTAACATTAATATTAATGATTAATGAAAATATAATCCCTAATATTAACGAAAACATTACTATTCATACTAATGGTGAATGTTTCCTTTAACCGTTAATATCATTTGAGAACATTGACATTAATATTAATGATTAATGAAAAAATTAATTTTAAAATTAATGTTAATGTTTTTCATTAATCATTAATATTAATGAATTAAGTTTTTCTTAGAAAACATTAAGCATTAAGATTAATGGCTAATGGAAGTCATTAATTAATGTCATTAATTAAGTTCCGTTAAAAAAAATGGTCCACCCCTAATGAGCACTTGATTTGGATATGTTGTAGCCTATGCTCAAACTTTGTGCAGATACCAGCTTGTGTTGATCGAGCTTGTGCTTGACTTTTTGAATAGTTTTACTCGTTCGAGCAAGACGCGGAGCCTCTGGTGACCTTGATAGCTGGATAGAGTCGGTGTCACGGATCATTGTGCACCACCTATTTACAGTACGCAATCCTACAAAAACATTCAGATCACGAAAGATTTTCGTGGGGCCATCACCTGTTCATATTTACAAAAAAAAATAGTTTTCGTAGATCTTTACTTTGCATGTTATAGCGTAGACGATACACTTCTGAGAGAAACGCGAATTATACTTAGGGCATACCAAAAGTAAATTTTTTTTGGGATAAAACTGTTCAAGATAGAGCTAATCAAGTTTTTATTTCATCAAATGTTCGAAGTAGTTCCCATGGTTATACACACATAATTTCATCCGTACAATCCATTTAGCAAAAGTTTTTTTATACTCATCTTCGTTAATCGAAAACATGACTTTGGTTACGGCACGATGTAATGATACTGAGCTTCTTTGATCTGTTAGATTTTGTTTGATCGAGTCGAATAACCAAAAATCGCACGGTGCGAGGTCCGGAGAATTCGGTGGTTGTAACATTTTCATAATGCCTTGTGATTCGAGATAAGTAGAAACATCTTTATGAACATGGGGTCTCGCATTATCGTGATGAATTTTAATTGCATGTGTGCCTGATAGCGGTCTTTGCTTTTTGATTTCGTTGACACGGGGTTGTAAACAATTATTGATGTAGTAGTCATGATCAATAGTTTGCCCTCTTTCCACATGATGGATTAAAACAGGGCCGGTGGTCTTGAAGAAGATACAATATAATGTTTTTGGAGCGAAATGACTGCGTCGAACTACAGTTGGCGGAGTTTTTCCACTTGCTGTCCAGGCAGCATTGGATGACTTTCGTCCAAGTTGTTTGTGATAAAACCATGACTCGTCGCCTGTCACTACGTCACATAACCGCCAGGTTCCTTGATTAAATTTTGCTAAATTTTCTTGACATATTCGAACACATTCAGCTCGTTGAGAATCGGTGAACTGGCTGGGTATCCAGCGAGTGGTAATTTTTTTCAGCTTGAGATGGTCAGAAACAATTCGCTGGGTGGTACCGTGACTGAGCCCAGTTTCGACTTGTATTTCATCAATAGTATGATAAGGATCATTATCAATAAGGTGACGAACTTTTTCAATATTGTCGGATGTTGTCTCAATTACAGGTCTACCAGGTCGTGGTTCATCTTCAACTTCTTCCCGACCTTCACGACATAATTTTGACCATCTTACAACCGTATTGTAAGATGGAGCTTGGCCCCTCAAAGCTGTACATAAATCGTCAAAGATGGATTTCGGCTGCATGTTAAGTGCAGTACGCACTTTAATATAGGCACGAATCTGTTCTTTATTCATCTAAAAATGGGTGTACAGTTTCTATTGCATTTTTCTCATATAATAATAGCCCCTGGTAAATGATGACTCATTGAAGAAATATAGAGCACTGTTTCCTCTACAAGTAAGTATAGGGAAAAATTTGATTTGAGCGTTCCATAGGGTCCATATAATACCAGCACCACTACTTGTGGTATGCCCTAAGTAGATCTTTATAGAAGATCGCAAGACGAATCTTACAAAAAAAGTTAAACCTTAACGAATTAGAATTGAGGAAGATGTCAATAAAATACTGAGAGTGCCATTCTTTCTGGGACGCCCGTTAATAAAACCAGCAAATCTTACTTTTTATTACTGACTCTATAGCATGTTTGAGCGCATGTAGATATCAACTTATAACGCTAAGTGTATTTTCTCATCTCGACACCGTGATAGATGTATACTAATTCAACAAAACGTTCCAATATCTTCGAAAGTAAGAATATTGTTTTATTGAGCTAATCGCAAGCAATAGAATCCAATGTTAAAGTGTATCGATAAAACTAAATTGTAATTATTGTGTAACCAGCCTTAGATATTCAACAACATTAGGTGTATGTGTATAGATTATAGACTTTCGAGAAAAAGAGCTTAATTGAAGAAGATGTCTTTAAAGTGTAGAAAGTTTGGAAGCAGTCAAAATTCTGTAATTTGTGTTGTATATAACTGAAAACTTTTCAAACAAAAGAAAAGGATCACAATGATAACATGCTTATAATCTTAGTATGCGATGTAGAATGATAAAAATGGTTTCTAAAGTGTAAAGAAAAGAACTATTCTTATAAGAGTTCACTGTTTCCAATGATGTTCTATGTTTGTGTTAGTATCAAAAGCTTTTCAGTTACATAAAATAAACTTGACGTATCTTTCAAAATGGCAATTGTATTCTTACTTTGTGGTAATCGTACAGCGTGTTTTCGACAATATTCATATTCGTCTTCACAGGTATTCCGTTCGCAATTCATAATATGGAACAAGATCAAATATGTAATCCGAATTTTTTTCCAGAGTATGATGATAAAGAATTATGATATTGTTTCAGCACACTGTTGCGTTGTTCTGCTGCTTCTGTGTTGATTTTTTTAATGTTTTCATCATTATACATGAAGTTGAAGTTTCTCTTTTTGTGACACATGGGCCGTTTATGATTCGTTTGGTGAAAACGGCCAATGAAAAATGAACATTTGGCAACAAAATCGGATGATAGCGTTTTCAATATTCTTCGATTCATGCTATCCTTGCCGTATCGGTTCCAGAAGTACATGAATAAGCTACATGCATTATCATAAATTATAATGTTAGGTAATTAGATCTTTATGATATTGAAGGTCGATTGATCCAATTATTTTAAAAAAATGCCACAATGTCATATAACAAGATTCAGAACGAAAAATTTCGTCAAATCCAATAACTATGCCACATGGAGATAAGGTATATATTATACCTTGAGACGTTTTTCTTTCGACATCTACGAAACTAAAAGAAAAAAAGAAAATTTTATATAGTGGTATAACTGTACTCGATATTTTTATGATCAAACAATTATGCTGTATTTCACAAATGTCAGCATTTTCATTCAAATCCCAAAATAGTTTCAGTTGCGGAGTCGAAATAGTCAGTCTAAGCTCTTGCTTCGTCGACAGAAAATTACTAACCCAGTAATAAAATTGATCATTAAAGAGTCGTATTTATAATATGCCTACAGATGATAGAAAAGCTATCTGCACAGTAAATTCATACTTTTACTGTGAAATACTATCCTAAACTACAAATAACCTCGGAAACTTGCATGAGTTTTCAAACTTGAAATCAATCTGTCGGAATAATCCAAAGCCTATGCTATAGAATTATAAAAAATTCCAGCTTAAAGTTGAAACAGAATATGAACAATGCCTTGAAAATTTCTAATTGAGAAGTTCTGATGTCATCTTATCAAATGATTACAGCACTAGAGTTTGGTATAGCCAAATGAAGTATACTAAATTATTTCTCATGGTGATTGAGAAAATAGAAGCATGTGTAGATTGAGTCTTTAAAATGAAACTCAGTCGTATTAATCAATGGGAGATCAACAACTCAATTTGAAAACTAAGTCGAGCGGCTGTACGTTAGGGCACGTCGGTCCTAAATTTTCAGACCCGAACCCGGACCCGGACCCGATTTACTAGGCATCTTTCCGCCCCGGACCCGGACCCGATATAAAATCTTTTTCGAAATCGAAATCACCTGCATTGTGAATATTTTTCATACGTTGTTCTTATCTGATCGTAATAATCACTTTAGAAATAGCAAATATTTTCTTCAATTATGCATATTGATTATTACAGCACCCTATAAATTTATCCACTTATTTTTATTTTCGTGATAATCTGTGATCAAGTTGTAACTGGCTGCAGCTCTTGACCAATAGTTTATAATGTCATTATGAACCTCTAGATAAAGAGAACTGTATCAGTGTTTCTAATGGCAAGTGTACACAGCACAAGCAAAATGTACAAACATTTGCTGGATTTTTTGGACCCGGACCCGATTGAATGTAAATTCTTAGACCCGGACCCGGACCCGACGGGCTCTACCGAACATTTAACATCATTTCATTTATCGTCACTTCATATCAAGTTAGAATAATAAGAACTACGGTATTTCTATTATGGAAGTTTCAAGGCCAAAATATTATTCACATTTATTGGATAGACAAAAAATTAACAAAATTCTCATTTCGCAGATAAAATTTCGCTGCTGATATCTAAATTATTTGCTGCGAAGATTCATTTTACCACTCTAAACGTTAATAATATTACTTAGTAATCCAAAAGATTTTAGAAAATTTTCATGTGCAACTAAGTTATCTAACATACCGATCTTCTCGAGAAACATTACATCCTGTTGTTGGATCATCGTAGATACCAAGGTCATCGTTTGTGACTAGCAATTTATCTTTATCGGGCACAATTTTGTGCTTTTGACATGATTCACATAAATCTGTTGTCCATTTAGGGGTATTTCCACAACCGACATACAAAAAATCTGGAAATTCATTGCATCTTTTGTCTCGCTTGAGATTAGACGTACACACGTTTGCTTACATTCATTTTGAATCGTTATCTTCCTTCTCCTTCTGGTTGTTGATGATGAGGAGAGGAGCGAACATGAATTGTAGTTTCAATAATGAAAGCTCATTAACTAATCAACAGCTAAATAATAATCATAGTATGATTAATACTAAACATAAGAGAAGAGGTAAAACTACTACCGATATCAATGATACAACATCAGAGTACAATCTAGAAGAAATGATCGATTTTATTCGTCAGAACCCTACAACAGCACTTGATGTGCACAGACATCTTACTCAAGCAGCACAGCGGATTAATCCAAATTTCAACCTGCCAATTGAATCTTCTACACTTCAAACGCCAAAACGAAATTTGGATACGAGTGAAAATGACGATGTTCAAGTACTAAAATAACAACGTGTCTTATCAAACGGAAAGCAAAGGGATGTTGGGCACGTGAATCCATCAAAAGCCAGGAATATAGGACGTCCATTGGAAAACAATGTTGCACTAAATCAATTTCAACATCCAACAGTAGTACAAAGCCAGGATCATTTTACATTCGATCAGTTAAAACGTGCTGCTTCAAGCAATCTACCTTGCTTCTTAATCGAATATTCAGAGGACATTAATGCGAAGAAAAGACCATCGGATCTTACAGCAGCAAGTGCAATTGAAAATCATTTCAATCAACGGGGGTTGTCGATTAAATTTTCGCTTATTGGTCATATAGGTAGTAAGTTAAAACTGGGGGTGAACGAAAAAGACGCTTATGCAACCTTGATTTCAACCGATCAATGGCCAACACAAGTCAACGGGATTAATATCACGGCAATGAAACCGAAATGTATTCCAGATTCTTGTGCTCTCGTAGTTCATTACGTTCCTCTCCAATACAACGACGACTTTGTATCCGAAGAAATCGTACAAAACATCCAATCAGCAGAGATTATCAGACAAATTCAGTATCGTTTTCAAAGAAAAACAAATGATTTTCGTTTTGTTGTTAAAGATTTCGATGAATACAATTCAGTTCTAAAATTAGGGCGTATTTCAATCGGTAACTAATTTTGCATAATTACTCCGTTTTTGGCAGGAAATCGAATGACATTCTACGCACGTTGTTGGTGCCTAGGTCACATGAGAGCAAAGTGCAACTCGGAACATCAACGATGTCGTATCTGTCTCAACAATATTACTGATCGGGAATCGCACGTTTGTTCAAATATTACTCGCTGCGCACAGTGTGATGGTGACCATCACTCTTTATCGAATTTATGTGGAAAAAATAGTTGAATATCGAGCTCTATTAAAGCAACAGGTTGATAATACGCTATCAACAGGGAAATTACAGCGATTGATACCACAAGATCGTCATCAACCCGTAAAATTAAAGATAAATTCTAATGATCTTCCAACATTATCATCTCCGTCAAAAGGAACTACTCCTTGGAGATTAGCGTCAGCACAATCGCAGATAGCAACCATTACGAAGGAAAATGAAGAACCAACAAGAATGTTATTAGAGATAATTAAGAATATTTTAGAAATGAAGGATTATACCCATAGTATGAATGATAAATTGGATCGGATTAATGAGAGAGTCAACAATAAAGCTCTCGATACAGAATTGCATCATGAAACTGTTAAAATTACTACCTAATCTCGTTGAAATCATAGAAAAATTCATATGGCCGATTACGAGTCATAAAGTGGCAGGATTGAGAGAAAAACAGCCGCATTTGCAAAAATTATTTCATGGATTGGAATCAACTTTGTCTTATCTTAAGTCGGACTATTCGTCACGTCGTAAACGTGTTTCATCCCCACCTCCACATCTTTCTCCATCGCAAGATAGTACAACAACATCCAACAAAACAGTAATTAATGCTTCAATCCAGAATAAGAGCAGCTAGATGAGTACAACTTTTTCTAAATTGAGCGCAGCAACAAAACCGTTCTATCCATCAAGCATAAATAATTTAAAAGAAATAGCGATGTGTCAAATTCGTCAATGGAGTTTCAAAACAAGTGATCAGATATTAATAGATGCAGTTCTCACAGAGTGGTTAACGGCTGGAACCTTAGAAAAAGCTCTTAAACAATGGGAAAATATAACTACTGAAGAATCTGTAACAGGACAAGCCTCGTTAAATATTTTTTGCTATAATGTACAAGGGTGGGGATCAAGAAGTTTAGAAGTTACTAAAATAGTTTTTAAAATAGAAGCTCCGATAGGTGTCTTTACGGAATTTGACGAGTTGTGGAATACATCTCGTATGCCACATTTCAATATTTTTCATTAAGGAGGAACTAATAAAAGTGGAGGAGTCTGTGTTGCAATCAGAAAACATTTAAAAGTTTGTCGTGTTAGTTGTAATATCGATAACACAGTGATCGTAGACGTTATCGGTCTCTCGGAAATAATTAGGATTATCGGTATGTATTGGCCAGCAGGCCAAATGAGAGGGTTAGAAGAATTAGATTCTTTTATTATCAATAATACAATTATCATGGGTGATTCTAATGCATCTATTAAAGAATGGGGCAGTGAGTCGTCAGATAAGAGAGGCAAATATTTGAAAGCATGGATAGAAAGAAATAACCTTTGTTACATTTCAACGACATTGCACTCATCGAAACGTTCGAACAGAAATATCGATTTAACTTTTACAAACATAGGTTAAACGAGAAGAGAAGCATTGAAAACTGGCACCAGTGATCATTGGCCACAGATGACAACGTGTGAGAATGTCAGTTTTGACAAGAATAGAATGTTCTCATATGTAAATTGGAAAGTATATGAAGCCGTTCTCAAGTTGTTACAAGACTTTTGGATAAGAGAACAAAGGATAGGAATTAAAGAGGGTGAATGGTACATAAATTACGTGCGTTTCCTTGCTGCATGAAAAAACAGACTTACTAAGTGGAAAGAAAAAGAAAAATTCCGACCAGCTTTGCCTTCTTATATCATTCAAAAGCTGAAAGAAGCGAAAAGAATAAGAAATGAATATTACCACGAAAAACGAAAAAATAATGTACATGAAGAGACACGAGTGTTGTTATGGGCACTCACACGCGAAGTCAGAATAGAAATCGCAAAATATGAATCGAGTAAATGGCATGAGTTTCTGTCTTCATTTCAAGAAGCACATGATAATACAGATAAAGCTTTCTGGTTACATCTGCCTACAGTTTATAAACGCAACTCACTGCCTTTTACAAAATTAGGTACAGGTAATACTGTGTTGTCAGAAGAAAAAGAAATAAATGAGGGACTCTTTAGATACTATTCAGAACAATTTAAAGCGCAAAATACAGATAAATCTGATCCCAATGAAGCTCAAATTGAAATTAAATATCAAGGTTTGTTGGATAAAACTTCTAGGTCATATGAAATAATCGAAAGAATGAGTGTTTTTGAATTAAAGAAACAGATTTCAAAATTAAACTAAAAAATCATCAGGTTTTGATACGGTTTCTAATTTTATAATCAAAAGTTCCACCAGGTTATATAAACTGTCTAGTCAATTGTTTAAATACATGGTTAAAGTGAATTCAAATACCCAGATTTTTGGAATCTAGCTAAAATACTTACACTAAATAAGCTAAAAGAAGGAATACCACGTTGTGAACAAACAAGACCAATTTCACTTTTAGCGGCATATTCGAAACTATTCGAGAAAATCGTTTTAGAGAGAGTGAGGTTCTGGGCAGAATCGAATAAATTATTACCTGAAGAACAGTCAGGTTTTAGACCTGGTTGTTTACTCCCAACGAGAGTACTTTCTATATACAAAGAAATTAAAAATAATATGACAGCTAATATTCCAACAGCTGCTATATATGTTGACTACCCAAAAGCATATGATATAGTATCGGATAAAGGTCTCATCGTTAAGCTCAACAGACTTAATATATTTGCTGGTCTATTGAAATTAATCATATCGTGGTTAAGTGATCGCTATGCATATGTAGTTTTTGGGAGTAGTAAATCAAACGCATTCCCCATACACCTTGGTTTACCACAAGGTAGCAATCTGAGCCCTTACATATTCGTAGTATTTCATTCCGACCTAGTCTCATGTATAGGTGCCCATTCAAGTCGCGTATTTGCCGATGATTTGAACGTATTAATAACCCCTCCAATCAGTCGAGATTTCGCACCGATGTTAAAATTCTTAGAAGAAGGAACACGAGTGTGTGGAAATATAGCAGATTACTCTGAGAAGTGGAAACAACCAATTAATTTTTCTAAAACAGTAGTCCAAATCTTTCACTCACAAGTGCAAGTCCCAGTCGTCAATATCTGCATGAAAAGTCATCAATTATTAGAAGTGAAGGAATTCAAATACCTTGGGTTTACTTGGACAAATAAAATGTCCTTGAAGCCGAATATTGATAAAGCACTTGAAAATATCCAAAAAACGTACTGTTAATTAAGATGGATCAAAGGAGGGAAAACATTATACAAAGAGGTATTACGAAAATGTTTTTTTGCATATAGCTTTCCTTATTTCGCCTGGTTATTTCCTCTTTATTCATTCCTGCCTATTACTCAAAAAGCATTACTTTTAAGGAAATTTAGAAATGGATTAAGACTAATTCATAGGTGTCCCTTTGCAAGAGCATCAGGACTCAAGCAAATAACAAACGAAATCTCCCTTGAAGAATATGTGAAAAAATATATTAAGAAAAGATTAGAAAGACTGCAGAAATCAGATTTAGTTCATTCTTTTTTTACAATGATATACTTTATTGGAACACATTTCAAAAGAGTAAGCGTGATAACATGGGACATTTTTTTCGAATGAAACGAGTCAGAAATTTACGTGAAAAACATAGATCCCTGCTTCTCGAATGGCTAGAGCTCTTAGATAACTAATTATAGCACAATGATGATGTTGATCACCAAAAAATGATTAAAATCCACCAGATTTGACTCCTCGTTAATTCAGTTCCATTACACTCTTTTTTACTTTATGGCATCATTTCTTCTTTCTTAATGCTTCCCTCTTACTTTTTTCTTTTTTCTTCTCTCTCTTTTGCTTTCTTTTTTCTTTTTCCTCTCCTTCTTACTATTCTCGTGTATCTTCGTTTTTCTTTCTTTCTGGTTCATACTTTCCGTAGGCTCTCCGTTTTTCATATTTACATTTTTATTATACAGTAGCTTTGATTGTATGCTTAATTTGCCTCTTATGCTTAAATTAGATGTCTCTACTAATTAAACTGCCTTAAACAAGCTTATTATCATTTGTAAGCACTTCCGAGTGTAACAGTAAAACGAGCGCAATTTAAAAACAAAAAATCTGGAAATTCTTGTGTTTTTATAAACTTATTCTTATTTTTACACAAAGGTCGTGCAACTTTTTGCATTCTGTCAATAACGAATGCTAGCATACATCCATTGATTTCACCAGTTTTGGTACGACATGGATGTGTTAAATGCTGATTAGACCAGTGTTGAACGAAAGTTTTGTACCAATTATCAAAATTGAGTTCAAAAAATTCATACGTGGATGAATCCTCTAGTAGGTAAGGTATTTCAAACTCTTTTGAATCGGACATGAAGAATGTAAATAA
>CAJNYU010001722.1:31052-140534 GCA_905331475.1 Rotaria socialis | reverse complement strand
CGTGGGGGGGGTTTAAGCATAATTGGTATAGAAACCATATGTTCGACAAACATTCACGATTGATTTCTGCAAAGATTTCATCAGGCTAAAATAGACAGACATAAACAATATTACATTCATAAATTTTATCCATAACGAATGCAAATGTGCCGTCAATTTATTAAAGAAAAGGGAAATTATACATGATTTCCAAAAATATTTCTCGTAAAATTGCTTTAACGTTATAATTTAAAGCTGTATGGTGGTTTAGTAGCAATCTTAAATATTTAAAATAAATAGACTTCTTCGCAACAAAGAAAAACTTTGCATTTTGTGTTCTTAGTTGAGAATGATTCAAGGAATATAAAAGTCTCTTTATTTGCTTGACATCCGATTACTTCAAAACATCTGAAAGTAATCTTCCATTGTTATTTTTTCTTTGGAAAATACCGAACGATATATGCATATAAACAGTCATGTTTCAGGCTAATGGCATATGAAATAAAATAAATAATATCCCACTAAGTAGCTTAAATCGTGGTATCATAACTGCTTGATGTTGAGAGCAAACACGAGATTTTTTACATAGCTTGGCTACATAGAAGCATACCTTTTTGTTTATCTAAAGATAGAACTAGCAACGACTATAATTTTAAACAAGCAATCGGATGTCATGGATACATTTAAGTGATTGCAAAATGTGTTCTATAAAATATCTGTCAGCATTTCGACTTATGTGGTTTGATTCTTTCGCAAAATTAATACTGCTTAAAGAATATTATGTTCATTATTACTGTTGTTTATTCTATTGAAGCATTCATATTTGGTATCTACATCAGTAAAATATTAATCTTCGTGCATTAAAAATGAGAAATAAAACAGAATTAATGAATTGAATGGTGAACCTGAACTTGATCGAAAGTAAAAATGTCGAAAGCAATAATGAGGGTGTACATAAGGGTGTAAGTGCGAGTGTGAAAATGGTGGAGATCTCTACAATGATTGGCTGTATTTTTGGTGCTAGTTAATTGTGGAAATTTGTAGCATTTGGAGTTTTCGACAGTTTTACTTTCGGTATTTTTCAGGAGAATCGATTTAACAATTGTTTCAGAAATGGCTTCTTAGTAGAGCCCAGCGGTTCTACCCGATACCCGGAACCGGAACCGGAACCGCGGTTCCGGCTCCGGTCCCAGTTCCTAAGAATTAAAAAAACGGTTCTGGTTTCGGTTCTTGAAAAATCTTTGGAACCGTTGTTTAATAATAATGTATGAAATCAATGATTTTTTTACATATAATTTCATCTTTCATATTCCAAAAGTGTAAATGCAGTTTGTTTTCTTGAAAAATCAGTTGTTTTTTTCAAAAAACAAAGCAAATAAGAAAATCACTATAGAACAATATGTTCACATAAAAATATTTATCAGTAAATTAATTAACACTAAAACTTGCCGTTCTCTTTATCGTCCTGATCGTCATCGCAAATAAAAATATCTTCTTCGTCTTTTTTCAATAAACCATTGAACATTTTCACAACAGTACGTCTTTCTCGTCAATACTATAGCATACTAAAATGTAAAAAAATTAAGTGTAAAAAGATAAAGCATTATTCACATCTATGTTTATCATAGAAAATTATTCTTTGTTTTTCTTTTTGTGGTGCGATGAGAATTCAAAGTAATACGTGGATGGAAAACTTACGAGATTAATTGAAGTAACGAAATTTATAAATCATGCTTGACTCTTCCCTAGACTGAAAGGATAGGGTCTAGAAACCGTAATTCACCTGTGTCTGTCTGTCTGTCTGTCTGTCTGTCTGTAACAATGACACAAATGACCATTCCTGTGGCACAAAGGACCATTTCTATAGCACAAATGGCCAATTCTTATGGTATAATTGACCATTCCTGCGGCAGAATTGACCATTTCTATGGCACAAATGACCATTCAAACAGTACAAAATGGCCATTTCTGTGGTACAAATGACCAATTTTAGGGCACAAATGGCCAATTCTCATGATACAAATGGCCATTGGAACGGTACAAAATGGCCATTTCTATGGTTCAAATGACCATTTTGATGGCCCCTAGGACATTGATACGGCAGAAACCATTGGCGGCTGCATGGCATGGTCACGGAAAACAGTCCGCTCTGGATGTCTTGAGTGGAGGGGTGAGCTGATCCCCCCACGGAACTTTGAGCTTACCATCACGAAATTTCCAGACTGTGTATTTTTGGCTAGGTAAAACTCAAACTCTCCGCCGATTTATGCGCTTTTGAGTGCCATTCTGTCCGTTTTCGTCTTCCCTTTTAGTGCTTTTACTTGAAACCTTCAATTTTCGTCTAATTTTTACCTCAGTTTCACTTATTCTCACCCCGTTTACAGATCTGTTTAAAAAATCGCCAACAGCTACTGGCACAAACAACGGATTTTCTCTCCTGTCCATGTATTTCTTTTCCTCAGCACTGTCAGTCTAGGGCTCAGTGAACCGACTTTCGATGTCGATGAACGTTACTTGTTGTTATCAGTAAAAAAATCACGGTTCCAACGGTTCCGGTTCCGGCTACGGGTAACAGAATCTTGAAAAATCGGTTCTTGGTTAGGTTCTCGGTTCCTTTTTTTGGGAACCGCTGGGCTCTACTTCTTAGAGCCCAAATATTCATTTCTACGTAGAATAAAATATATACAGAAAACTAAAATAGTTTTATTCAGTCATTATTATCAACAAAATACTCAACATTGCAGTTCTAGAAAGGTAAGTATTCAAAAATAATGTCTACTCTTGACGTACTACGCTTGTGGCAGAAATTGTCTATTTACAGAATGTTTGAGTTTTTCATCACTTCGTGAAGTATTCTAGTTAATAGATGATGGATCGATACAATATTTTTGCTTCATTTACTCTAATTCTTCTGTCATAAAGTATATTGATACCCTGTTAAGCTTTGGTTAATGTTTGACCTTCATTGATGACATCAACAGTGGAACAACCTATTTTACTAATGAAACAGTAACAGAATTGCTGATGTTAACTTAGGATGTTTCATTTTTAATGAAGAAACAAGTTGTATCGAAAGCCATACTCATTAATAATTCTGACTGAAACTGATAAATAGCCAAAGCAGAACAAATATTCTACTCAAATTTGATATTATTCATCTAACGCTGATCAATAATGAAAATGATCAAAATAGTGATTATAATCTTCAGCTTAATGTATTCCTAGCTACGTTAGTATGTTGTCTGAATAATAAATTGCCATAAACTTCACATATCGCAAGAGTTTCTGATATTCTATGTTTACTTACCAATTCTTTATCTGGAGATAGAAGACGATTTTTCTGATTTTTTTCATGGTTCGTTAAAAATAAAATTTTCTTCTCTTGTGAATATGAGTCAGCCTCTTCAACTATACCGAAATGCAGTCTCACATACACAGCCCCTTTTACTACTTCCGATTTTCTCAGAAGGTTGGAGATCGCTCATGTAGTAGAGCTAAGTCGTTCGATGACTTTGCCAGCTATATTTTCAGTCTTCAATGCTGTATGCAATTCGTATCAATGCGTTTTCATTGTTCATGGATGTCCCAGAGTCAATAGCAAATCAGTCATATAGAGAAAGTTAAACTTGTGCTAAAGAATTGGAGCGGTCTATCGGTGTGCTTGCCTAGTTTTTCTCGCGATTTGATACATGTGTTGATTCGTTTTATAGCTTAGTTTTTGATTCACCTGACAGCAAACCGCAATGTGTCTTTTCTGTGTCGGTTGTTGTTTTTGCTTTAGATTTCTGACAAGTGAGGTGTAAGTCGCTGCGCATGATCGTCGCTGAGAGAGTACTTGTGAAAGCAGCATTTTCAACAATCAATACTGCATGTCACCACGGAGAACTTTTTATTCAGGTGAGATTATTCATGGGTTGTAGTATGGTAGGTCCTTTTGATAGATACAGTTTTGACTTTTGGTGGTACCTTGAAAAGGCCTTCCAAGAGTATTTTCATGGCTTGCGCTAATTCTTCATACGATTCGGCAGTGATATGATTTTCTGCAATGACGAAAATTTATCGCCAACCTCTAGTATGGTGGTGCGCCATTCCGCTTTGACTTCTGTTAGTGCTGTATGTTGATGTGTTTAATGCGGGGAGTGCACTGCTACGCCGGATCCAACGTCAGAGTACACTGTAAAAAAAGGTTTACCCTACTTTGGTCGAAAGGTAAAAATGTCGAAAGTAGATATATCGAAAGGTAAAAATGTCGAAAGTAGATATATCGAAAGGTAAAAATGTCGAAAGTAGATATACCGAAAGGTAAAAATGTCGAAAGTAGATATATCGAAAGGTAAAAGTGTCGAAGGTAGATATATCGAACGAGAAAAATGTCGACAGGAAAAATTTTCTAAGGATAAAAACAACGAAAATAGTTGTATCAAACGATTGGTAGATACATTTATATAATGATTATAGTTATTGGTTGATTACGTTACCCATTCATTTCTTCACTTGAATTCCTGTCTTTGTCGGCTAAAATTTAACAAAGACGCCTTTGTCGTAAGGATTATAGAAAAAATATTCAATAGTAAAACTTTGCTAAACAGTATGTCGATTTCTCCGGATTCAAGTTTTGATGCAAATGAAAATTTATCCTTCATTACATCAAACAAAGGTCACCCATTATTAGTTATGAATGAACAATTATACAAATGTAATAAGAAGACGGCCCGTAAAAAATATTGGATTTGTATTGTTAGTGGATGCTCAATGGTAGTTCACACGGATGAAAATGATGTTTATTTATACGGAGGTAAATGTGATCATCATCATGAATCGAATTCAGATGTAATTCAGACGACACACCTTCGTCAACAAATGAAGGAACGGGTTTTAAATGAGTTAACACCTATCGGCCTTATATATGAAGAAGAGATGGCTAAAGCGCCACTCAGTACTGCCAGTGTTGCTACATTTCCAGCAAATCAAGAAATACGTAAGTGACTATTACAAAAGTTACAATTGATTTTTTTCCATTTTACCTCTAGATCAAACCTTCGTCAAAGCTCGCCGAAAAATTCTTCCAATTCTTCCTCAATCATGTTTATTTACTATTCCGGACCCCTTTAAATTGACAATTGATGGCAAACGATTTCTATTACTAGATGAATCACGCGTGCGACGTGAACGTCTGCTCCTATATGCGAGTGATCTTCAACTAGACATATTATTTGATTCAGAAACTATATATATGGATGGTACATTTTCGAAAGCTCCTTCTCATTTTCTCCAAATTTATATTATTCACGGAATCAAGCAAGGTGCACGTAAGAAACAAGATATGATACTTTTCAATTATTTATTCTATCTCTTTCTAGGTGTTCCATGTTTATTTGCATTGATGGTAAATAAAAAGGGAGCTACTTATCGTCAACTATTTTCAGAGTTAAAGAATTTGACTTCGGATCGTGATAAAATTTTTTTACCAAAATTAATTGTTACTGACTTCGAATCAGGCGTAATCCCGGTATTGAAGACAGAAGTGAGTATCGATTACTTTTGCATGAAATTATTTCTGATTTGATTATTACTCTTTCTAGTTTCCATCGGCAAAACACTACGGCTGTTATTTTCATTATACACAGTGCGTTTTCAGGAATTTAAAAAAGCTGGGAATGCAGTCAAAATATGCCAGTGATGAAAGTGTACGTAGCCTTTGCAAGAAGTTGATGGTACTTGCAATGATGCCAGAAAACAAGGTATCGTCTGCATATGATGAAATTAGCCACGATGCTCAAATGTTGCCTGGCTCACCAATGGAACCCCTATTGAATTACTTTGAAAAAAATTGGTTATCGAATATCGATATATGGAATGTGTATGGAGCTGAGTCAAGAACGAATAACATCTGTGAAGGTAATATTGAAAAAGACTTTGCTTCAATAAATATTTGTTTTTCAAGCCTATCACAGCAGAATTAACTGCCGCATTCTTCGTAATCATCCAAATATTTGGAAGTTTATAAAGTTCTTGCAAGCTGAAGAAAAAAGAGTTCAATTAGTTATTATTCAATGGTCTGCTGGAGCGTCAAAAAAACACAACCACGTACAGCTTTCATACACAGTCGCATCAATACTCTTTATGCTAGATATAATGATGGTGTCATCAACTCATCAGAATTACTTACTGGTTTATCATTAGTTGTTGGAGCAAAAAAGAAACAAATAGAAACCCAATCTACGGCTGAAGAATAGTTATCATCGAGCATCATTCCCCATTTTTAAAGAAAAATTTTGCTCCGAACGTTTTTTCGATAAATAAAACTTTTTAAACAAAAAAAATCTTTTAATCTTTTTACACGCACAGAACTAAAATAAGAAATTTTTTAACATTATCAGTCGAAATTTTTACCTCTCGACACTTTTATTTTTCGACATTTTTAACTTTCGATATATCTACTTTCGACATTTTTACCTTTCGACATTTTTACTTTCGACCAAAGTAGGGTTTACCAACAAAATATTTGTCTCTTTCTTTCTATTGTCCATTTATTAGCCTTTCGTTTTCTACTGTATCTTCTCTCTCTCTCTTTCTCTCTCTCCTTTGAGTATAAAAGTGTGTCCTATGCATGTAAACAATGTGACGAGTTTTCATAAAATAAATGCGTGTAATGATGTAACTACGATTTATTCAGCCTCTTTATATCATAAATCGCATCATTTACACATAGAAAACAGGTTAATATAAACAATGAAGATGAAGAGAGAGAGAGAGAGAGAGAGGGAGGGAGATAAAAAAAAAAGAAAAAGAAAAGGAACGGCCAATAAATGCACAACAAGAAGAAAAAAAGGAAGCAAATAAATGAGTAACACAGAGAAAAAACGATGACGATTTATTGGTTATTTAAAATAATATCTCTATAGATGAAAACGTAGGATTATTCTAATGTAAATAAACTATAAATGACTGAAAAAATTGTTTTTTTAATATAAAATACACATGACTTGTGGTTCGACGCCTGTTATTTAACTAAGAATACAAAACACCATTTAAAAGAAATTTTTGATATTTACATTTTCCTATCTTTGAATAAAACCGATGTGAAAAAATTTGATATTTAAACATTGTTCTCCTATTTTAAAGAAGTACTACTTCCATTGATGTCTTTTTATTTCTTATTTCATGTACTGAAACTATTGAAAATTTTTTTTATCAGAAACAGAATTCTGACAAAATTCTACTGGGAAATGTTGAATTCTGCATAGAATTCTGCTTTCGACCGAAGTTAGTGTGTCTATACACTAAGACAGAATTCTGACTGAATTCTGCTGGGAAATGTTGAATTCTGCTTAGAATTCTGCTTTCGACCGAAGGTAGTGTGTGTATACAGTAAGACAGAATTCTGTAGGGGAAACAGAATTCTCTGTTGGTGGTGTGCAATGTGCCTTTAAGTCATATAGGTATTATTCTTACAGAATTCTGCTGGTTGTTCTTGGGAGAATTCTGCCCCCCCTCTTTACATCTGTTTTCGAATCTTTAAACTGAAATTCCGTTCACTCACAAATGTGGTTCTAAAATGACGAAAATGAAAGAAATTTGTTGGGAGATAATTAAAGTGATGTCATCAACATATGTTAGCCACTACAGTCTATTCATTGACAGCTGATCTAAGATAATGAATCATGCATATAATTAATCGATCAATCGAAATCGATCCTTAAGAATGTATCTCTAAGTAAGAATGGAGTTTTCTCAGTGATGAATTTCATCATGTCGACATAAAAAGTATTCAAGATTTCTCTGAATTGAAGATTTTGCGTTAAGATTCGATTCGAGCTTCGCATCGCATTTCGTATTCGAGTGAAACTTGAATACCATCTAGTTAATGCGGTGCGAAGCACAGCATTCATGTAGTCCGTCGCGAGTCTTTTTTTTGTTTCTTTCTAACTTGAGTACGTATTAGAAATCAGGTTAAGTAGCGCGATGATCTAGAGAACCGTAAATGATAGAAAATCCATTCGAACTAGATATGAGAGTGTAAAGATCGAACTTGTTACATCTTTTTTCCAATTTTCAATACTAAGTTTCGTTCGGCTAAAAATCATTTTTCTTTTTAACCTAGCGCATATGCATTAAAATAGTCATTTTGTTGCGCGATGATCTGGAGAACCAAAAATCATCCCATGTCGCCTCTTTTTTACCAACTGAGCCGCAGTTACGCGCAGAGCCAATTTTATGTCGCAGTTACGCGTAAATACGGCGCATTGATCGTAGTGAAGACTTTTCTTAAATACTACGCCTAATGCGACCCAGGCCAGCGTAACTGCGTTCTAGTGATCGCATCATACGATCCGTTGTAACTGTAACTGGCCAATTATAAATAATTCCTTATTTTTAATTGGCCACTCTCGAACACTAAAAATTAGTCATAGAAAGTTACTATAAAAAGCACTGTTCATCGAACGTTCGGTTCATAAACACATTCTACTATAAACAGTAGAATACTTGTTCCGAAAAATATTTAAATATTTTCCCCATTTAATTATTATTAATATTTTTTTTATTTTTTAATTTTTTAAATTTTTTAAAAATTTCTAGAGCTTTTCTTAGGCTTTTTATTTAAAAAATTTTTCTAATCTAAGTTTTTTTCTTTTGTTTATTAAATTGTAAATAATTTTTTAAATGTTAATTTTTTGATTTTTACAGATATCTATTTGTTATTTTCCTTAATTATTTTATATTTTAAAATACTTTTTAACTTTTAATTTTTTAGTAATTGTTTTATTTCTCAAACTTTTGTTTTTAATATTTTATAAAAGTTTTAATTTTATAGTTTTAAGTCTTTTCTTTTCTGTGCTTAAAAATTTTTCTTTTAACTCATAATAAAAATAAAAATAAAAATAAAACCTAATCTGTATCATCTCATGTAGCAATCGCGATTCATTTCTGCCGCAAAAATGATCACATTCTGGCCCGTAAGTGCAAAAAAATGCGACTCAATTACGCGTAATTATGCCGTAATTTTCCGTAATTACGGGTCACAGTGCGATCGCAGTTACGCCGTAACTACGCCGCAGTTTCATCGTAATGAAACATATGGGATAGAAACGTTATACAAACTAGAAGTGAAAATATGAATATTGAACTTGTGATATTTGTTTTCAAAATTTTAATACGATATTTTGTTTGCTCAGAAATATTCTCCCAAAATGACGGTTTTGAAAGATATTTATCGTTTCAGACTTTCGCGCTAATTAATATGACGTCATCAATAGTTGTTAACCAACAGTCTATTGCTTTACATCTGATTCAAGATAATGATTCATGAAAATAATTAATCGTTCAATGAAAAAAATTGTTAGACAACTGGTTGTTACATTTTCAGAGAGATTTCCTAGTGATGAAATTCAAAATGGTTGATTTAAGAATAATAATAATAATATCTCCCATAGGCTTATCGCCCGTTGGGGCCGGCGCTAAAGGGTCCACAAGCAGCCAGGTTCTATCGTTTTTTCTCTTTTACAGACGACGGTATCTGCACCCCATTCGTCCAACGCTTCCCCCGTTAATGATTATGGGTTGCCGATCATCATAGGATCACGTGGCCGTGACATCTATGTTGAAGTTATTGTTTTGACTCTGTATGCTGACTAATGATATAATCGATACGCTATCGGATGAGTCATCCGGAACAATTAGCCGTTAGTAACTTGTTCAGGGTTATTCCATGATTGGTGAAACTTTGGCTTGAACACAGTACCTTGTGAATATGTGTCGAATAACATATCCACTCAACCATGGCGGCTATGATTAAAGAATAGTGAATGCGAAATTTTTATTCAAAATTCGTATACGGAAATTAAAAACAAATAAACGTTTGTAATGAATATTAAAGTGAATCATTTATTTTTAAATCTTATTCTCGCTACTTTCGAAAATTCGGCTCGTGTGCTTCGCACCGCATTTCGTAGTCGAGTGATACTCGAATACCATCTAGTTTGCTCTTTGTCAGTGCCATTGCATTTCTATACTTTTACAGTATCAGCTAGACGGCTTAATTATCGAATAAATCTCGATATATTTGGTTATTAAATGGTGAAAGTGTATGTTTCACACATCGGCGGGCCACCATTGGGGCAAGGTGGGGCAGTTGTCCCACCCAGAATTTTTATTCTTATAGATGCGATTCGTTCATTTTTTTTTCCTAGAGCTGATATAGACATTTTAATAATTTTTGCCCCACCAAAAACAATTACTCTGGCCCGCCGATGGTTTCACAAGACAAGATCTATTTATATGATAGATAGAAATTTTCATGTTCTTTAAGTTTACTATCTTGTAAAGGGTATAACTCTTTAGTTGAAGATTTCCATGGCATTCTAGTCGTAAAGTACAATTTCAACATGAAACACGTTTAACTCTGTTGAAAAGATCGATTCACTCTTCAAAATGCTACTTATCAAAAAATTACTCTGATTTAGATGATCAATTTACAAATCTCTCGAAACTACTACAATGTTATCACTAAGAGAGCTCATGTTATCGTACTGGTTACTATAGACTAACACTTTAATCACCATCCGATATAAAATCAACCCAATTGTCATCAGACAGTCAGTATACATTTCGATGATCAAAGGTATTAGAGATATTTCGAGACAATATCTTAAGTATCCCTCTTTATAAAATAATTACATATAAAAGAACTGAACGAAAAAAAAACAGTCGTCGAAACAATGATCGCCGAAAGAATCTCGGCGATAAGATAAACACTTACTACTTCGATTGAAATGGACCATAAAGTGAACGAAAGAAGACACGATCTTACATAAGATGATTATCGTTTTAATTGCTTCATTCGTATTTTTTAATAAAAATATTCTATTTTTGCTAAAGTTGAGAAATAAATTTTATAGAATTTTATTTATATATTCAAAATTCTTCATGCGCATATACAATTGTTCGAATCTGATTTTCTCATGAATTTTAAAATAAAAAAATCCTTCTCCTGAATAATAATAATGACAATCAATTGTATATATCCACAGAAGAAAAAAAAAGAAAACTTCCATTGCATAAGATATAGAAGTACAAATAAACGAATTTCACATCCAAAAGAAAAAATTTAAAGCTGAGAAACACATAAATAACAAAACAAAAACAAGAAAAAAATTCGAATTCTCTGAGTTTTCTTCTTCTTAATATGTAATGCTGACACGAGTTGGCAACGAAAAATAATTTACGATAGAATTACCCTACTGATCAATATATGACTGTTAGTCAATAGGTGTAATGTGTGATGATATATCAATAGATATAATATTATTTATTGAGAAAATCAATTGTAGCTCGTACACATTTGCCAGTGGTCATATCAAGTGCGCTAACTTTTATTTCAGTATCACCAAAAACCATGCGTGTTTGAATTTCACGTCGACGATCTTTAAAACTTGAGGAAAAATTATTACGATTTATGGACATATACCCATCATTGAACATATCAAGAACAAGAGTACCTAATAGACGACAATGAATATAGTAGTTATTGGATAATTTATGCTTAAAAAATAATTTACCAATTTTTCTCACGCCTGAATCTGTGACATAGATGGGCTTATCTGATTCGGAACAATAAAACGAAATGACACATTGTGCTTGATTGAGTCTGGCTGGTGTATATTTTCTTACAACGGTATCACCAAGACCAATCGATTGATCGACAAGAACAAATTTATCGAATATATCTGCACACCATTCAATATTATCTTTAACGACTTTCTTTTCATTGAGATGATAATCGGGAACGAAACGATTCAATACGGAAACTCCATATGTTAAACGGGAACGACGAACATTAACAATAGTTGGATCAAGTCCAAATAGAACAGCGCCTTAAAAAGAATCATAGAAAAGTTTATTTCTATCATATTTTTTTTTTAAATTAAAATTAAACCTTTCAGTATGGACAGTGAAACATCTTGAGGAATAATCACTTTGAGAATCGATGAAAAAGCTCGACGAATTTCATGTTGAAGTATGGGTGACTCAGCAAAACCACCAACAAGAAAAAGATATTGAATTCCTAAACGAATTGAATCACAATTATTTCAAGACCATTTTTCTACTTCAATTTTTTTACCTTTAACATCAGGACTATTTAAGACATCACCAATAGTACCTTTTATTTTTTCTACTGTTGGATGAAACAGACGTTTCATAGCTTCGGGAGTTAATCTCATCATGCCTTGCGATGACCATTTTATATCGACATCATTATAACGACGAATAGCAGATTCGACTGTTGAGCCCTATGATAGAACAAAAAAAGAAATTTACTTACAAGATTGCGTTTTATTTTTTTACCTTTTTTTTCTTATAATAATCAATAAATGAAAATGGTAATGAAATATTTAATGAATTATGTTTAAATGGACTGGCTGTACGTTTTCTTGCTTCGAATGCAATCATTAAATCGACATAACCAGCTGGCCTTTTCATTTTAAAATCTTCCATGAGTTCTTTAGTAAATATTGTAGACATGAGTTTTTCAAATTCTTGGTCAACACCTAGACAAGATTTTCTTTTTATTCATAAAAAGAAAAGAAATTCTATCCAATAGACGTACCAACTGAGCCAAAGGGTCCACCAGTTGCTTTATATAATTCTTTTAAAGTTCCCAGTTTATTATCTAATTCATGAACCGTCATATCGACTGTACCACCCCCGCAATCAACCACAATATAACGTGTGCCACGATCAAGAACAACTTCAAATGCTTGTTTATTGGTACTATAATCGCTTTGATCAACTGATACTAATTCAAAAGAAAAACCATGGATATTTATATGTTACCAAATTATTTTAGAGAGAAGCCAACTTTATTTAATTCTTCGTAATAGCTGATTTCATTTCTTAGGCAATATAGACCTTTTCAGTGGAAACGTTTTTTTCTATTAATATTACACAACGTTCAGATCTTGTAGTTTTTCTTGCCTTACAGTAAAGTTTAGCAAAACGGATTTTCGAATTTCATTTTAAAACTTCAGATCAAGACAATTTTCGATGAGAATAGTTCATCATGGCCAACTTACGTATTTCCACTTTGTTTACTCTCAAAATACAAGCTAATCTTTGAATTTTTGCAACTCCAAAAAGAAATAGTACTTCTCATGGCTATTGAAATTCTCCTATTCTGTTATCATCATCATCATCATCATCTTCGCTATTCTTCTGTAAAATGAGCAGAAGATCTCATATTTCTTCTGTTAATTGCTTGTTTGTATATCGATATATATTGACAAGAACACACGATTCAATGTATATTTATTCTATGTCTTTAGTATTTCTTCAGCGAGCATGCATTTCAATAGAAAGATTAAATATCATCAACTATCTAATATTTTTTTCCTTCTCTCTTATCTTTAAATGCTTACATTTTTCAGAATCGAAAAGAGTTGGCGATGATTGATTGGAAAGCGAAGACGATAATGTGCCATGGTCACGTCGTACTGAATTACGAGAATATGTTGGAGTTTCATCAGGAACGAATTGATGCATTCGAAGTTTACGAATATATATCGATGCTGCTTCGGGCTCCAACGCTATAAGTAATTGATCAGGAAATTCTCTTGAAGCAATACCAGCCTAAGAAATAGAATTTTTAAACGCTTGCCTTAATTTTGTTTTTCTAATTAATTCAAAACAAACTTGATAGGCTGCTTCACGCATAAACTGTTTCGCTGCTTGTTTCCATATAGCAGGCACCGTGATAACCCATCGAACATCTTCATTAACAAATCTCGTACCTGATTGATCACTAAGTTCACGTAAAGCGTGCTCTTTAAAATATTGTAATGCATAAGTAAATATTGTTAATGCAGGAACTTTACGTCCATTACTAGCAGGAATTAATGTTTGAGTATTAAGATCCTAAATAAATTTACAGTTCTGTTGAAGAAAACAAAACGATCGGTTCTCAGTTTAATGAAAATCCTTCGAAGTGAAAAGAAAAAAACTTGACTATATAAATAAAGAGAAGAAGGATACGTCGATACAAATGTTTCGTTTAATTATATGCGCATCAATAAATATATCATTATCATCGAGACTTATCAATCGATGTCTATTGATTTGCAACGTTCAAGTATAGAAGAAAAGTAGCATATGCAGTTTTTTCCTTAAACAATCATAAGTCATGTCTTCTTTTTTTTTTGACAAGAGAAGAGAAGTCTAATTAAATGATCAAAGTCAAGAATAACAACAAATTATCAACGTCAAAAACAATAACTATAAGATTATGAAGCTTCCTATACATATTTAGTTTTCGCTCTATTAAACAATCGTCAATCACTATCACATTTTACACTGAATGATGTAATAGATCATCGATTGAGTGAATAGAACTATTTCCTTACATAATAATACCGCCAGACTCAATCTATCGCGAGAATCAATATTTCGTTGATGTTTTCAATTACAAATTCTTACTTGTGTATGATGAAGATGCATTTTAAATTTTTCAAAAAATAACCATCGTTTTGCTTCATCAAGATCAAGATCATGAAAATAATCTCTTGCAAAAAATCCAAATGAATGAAATTCTAAATTTGGTGTTAGCAGTATTGTCGTTGGCGTCTTTTGATTAATTACACCTATTAATCAAAAAGATCAAATTCATAGTTTATAGATTGATTTTTCAGTCAAAAAACAAAGCAAACAGTGAACGAACCGGGATCATTGCCATCAACTTTCCGCATCATTAAAATCGAATCAATATCTCGTGTAAATGCGAATGCATAACCGCTAAAGGTTGTACCGAAATCGATTGCTACAACGACAAAATGTGAATTGGCTTTTTTCTGATAGTTTATCGACGATTCATTTCCAGAATCGTCCGATGTGATGTGATTGAAAGAGTGACGATTATGATAAATGGCTGATGGTTGAGATTGAGATGGATAAGTCGCTTGAGCATAAGCAGCCGTTGAAGGAATATATTTTTGATCCGTGGAAATTTGTTCATAGGATGAATAGGGATAAGCTTCTGGCATGCTTCGTTCAATAGAAATGTTTATTGGACGAGATGAATCCATATTCATTGTTTCGGAAGTGTCTAGTAGAAAAAGCAAATAAGATTTTCTAATAAAAACAATTTCTTCTTACCCATGATAGTATTTTCTTAAGGAATTAACGAATAAAAATTACAATCAAACTAAGATTTGTTAAACTACGAGATCATAGTATTGTGTTTTTTTTAGTAATCGTACAATATATGAGCAAAATGATTTCTTCGTCTTCTTTTTTTTTCTTAGTGAGCTTTAACGTATAAAATAAACATTTATCTTCGGTTACATTACTCGAGAAGTATATCGAGAGAGAGAGAGAAAAAAAAAGATGTAAAAGATGCGCGAGACAAATGATCGTTAGTTCGCACGACGAAGAGAATAGAAGAAGAAGACGAAGAAAAAGTTTATTCCACTCAATAATGTACAATTCTATCTCATTCTTTTTCCTTTCACTTTGTTTCTCTCTGAGTAGTATCTCGACCGAACGTTAGAAAAAGTATATCGAAGACGATAATGAGGCAGCATCGCTCTACAGTTCTACTATTCTGATGATATTGACAAAGAACAGAATACAAGAGAGAAAATATGAACCTCTTATAAGTATCCAATATGCGTGTAGAGGCGGCAAGGTGATCTCGTCCGTTCATATCAGATGATATGTCTGATGGTAACCGCACAGCAGCGAATTCTTTCTGCGGCTATCAAAGATAATGATGATCAGATGACTAATAGAGAGAAAGAAGATAATTAAGATCGGGAAGCAAGGATTAGACGAAGAAAAAGAAAGACAACACAGTCAACCTTTTGAGACACTTGCGCACTTTTTTCTTCTTCTTCTTCTTCTTCTTTCTAACAATAATTGTTTAGGCATACATCTAATCATTATTGTCTCAAATGACATTGTCTATTGCATCGGATTAGAGAACGAGTGTAAACCACCTATATCGATTGCTCAATTCAAACAAAGAGAAAAGAGAAAAAAAAATCTTTCCGTTTTTTTTTTCGTTTTTTTTTGCCTACCTGTCTCAGATAACTCGTCAGTATTGTTATTGTCATCTCTGTCATATGTATAAATTGTCTCTTCACGTAAAACATAGTGTGTACTTGTTAACAGTATCGATGGTAATATCATAATATCATTCGGTTCCATTATTTAACAAATGTAAGATGAGAAAGAATAATAACAATGACTTGAAATCGATCACTTGATATCATTGTCTTATAAACTTGAAATCAGATAAGACGCTTTTGTCAATTTTTTTTCTACATTCAAGTCTTATGTATGTACATGAGAAATAAAGGCGACGAGAAGAGAGTATCGTTAGAGATTGTCATTCTTTTGCCTGTAGTCGATTTGTAGAAAAAAAGAATAATCATTAGATTGTTATATGCAGATAAATGATGAAGAAAAAATGTATATAGTTAACACCAAAAGAAAGCATATGAGCAGTAACGTTTGCTCCCTCTCTCTCTCTCTCTCTCTCTCGCCCTAAGCTTCACTCTATAGTGTTATCCATTGGTCTGTAAAATCTACATGATGTTCTTCTGTATGGAGTAAATATCTCGAATACATCAATAATCAATGACGCAATATCGAGTGATCGATTCTTCTAGCAAACCACGCACACGCATATACACAATAGATAACATAGAAAATTTATTTTCCTATTTAACCTAAACACAAGAACGATGTTCCATAAAACAAAACAAAAACTGCCAGAAGTATACTTTGACATTTGAACATTCTTACTGATCGTAATATAACTTTGCCGTAAAGGGGTTTATTAGTTTTTCTTTTTCTTCTTCTAATATACTAGTAATAATTATAATGTAATAAGAAAATTTAAGAAGTACATACAATGAAAGACATCATCAAACGAGTACGTGTATATTGGCATGAGGTTTTTAATAAATAAATTTTTGTTTATTCACAGCAACCATCGATCAGCAATATTGTTTGTCGATTATTTGTTGCCGCCTGCTGTCATCATCATCATCATCAAACTTGCTTACCTACTTCTAATCACTACCAATAGTCTTGGCATATGCATTTATTTGGACGTCATGTTAAAAAGCCAGATGTATCATTACAACGACTTACTAGTTTGATTGATTCTATTGATGAAGTGTGTCAAAAATAATTATCAAGCTACTTTAAATCAATAAGTTTACTTGAGCCATTTATCCAGAATATTCGACAAGAGAAATACAGAAATTATAATTGCCAAACTGATAGTGTAAGAGTAGACATTGACAAATCTGTTTTTTCTTCTGTATTCTTATCTGTGGGATCATAAATTATAAATTTCAAAAGACAATTATTGTTTTTTTACGATTCTATAGATGATGGTATTGCTAGTCATTCTCTTTTTTCTCAAGCTGCTCTAGTTCGATAGTCTAAAAACAAAGAGTTTGAATATCGATAAGAAGAAATCTAGTAAAATTTATCATGATGAGTCGATTAACTTTATCATTTTGACTTAATTAGCTCTAATCAGTATGGTGGAATGCTTAGACATAGTTTCATCCTTTAACCTACAATCTCCCATAGGGACCCCACAAGAGTCACTAATGAAGCAACTATTTGCATTGGCTATCGGTGCTGCAAATGTTGGTGGTGAACTTTTAGATACTGAAAAACTAAAGAATTCATTTTCGGGAAAATGGCTATGCTATGCTATGCTTTACCATCTTGCTTTTTCAGAGCAATTTTCAAATGCTATATTATTAGCAGAGATCTATTGATAGAAAAAACATCTTTTAACTTGAACAATTAATATTTATCTCAACGATTGAAATGCAGTTCTAATCGAAAATTTTATTCGACAGTAGTTGAATATATTTTATTCTGGATGTATTCAAGAAGTCTTATCGATTTTTCGTACCATCAGACATTGGAGCAGTCCTGATAGTAATTATCAATAGATGGTTCATGGTCAATCGACATGAACAACTGTTTCTTCAATTAAAGCTACAATGACAAACATCCCTGCTCGTATCGAGATATAATCCCACTTGGAATAGCATTATTATTCTTACAGAAATACTAGCATCGTGTGTCTTAGCACCTGACTTACGCTGTTCCGACGTATCCGATCGCTTTATATAACTCATTCAACAATTCGTTTTAGTCTCCTTTGGATGTAATGATGAGGCTTCATTTTAATGACTTTTATTAGTGATATTCTCGTTTATTTAATCTAATCAATGCAACTATACTTAAAACATAAGAAAACAAACAAACAAGTGTAACACTATGTGCAGTAAACAAGTGCATAACAAATGAAGAACAAAATAAATACAAAACATTTAAAATTCTTTCATATGCCGCACGCACACGCAAAAGCGAATAGAATACCATAGAAATATGACGCGATACGAATGATTCATCATGATGACCTTCAATTTATTCCTATGAAAAAGATCACCGAATTTCATTGAATCAAATACTAATAGTTAAGATTAATACTATGAAGCATATCTAAAAGTACTGTTTGTGCTGTTTTGAATAAAATTAAACTGTTAACCAATGTACAAATCATGTGTATCGATATGCTTGTCTGTTTAGTACACTAGAATAAATAATGTTGATAGACTAGATGGATAAAATGAAATAAGAAGGAAGGAAAGCAAAAACAAAAGAACAGAATAGGCAAAAAGAAAGGTTGTTCATGATTACGGTGTCACTTGTCGACAGAGACCATTAGCTGAATGCGATATGAATACTTCATCGTCGTTGTCAAATTGATTTGTAATCGATTGAGGTTTTCGCCAGCGTCGAAAAGTGTCCGATGGTTTAGATTTACATGAGGGGAGTTTAGTCATAGATTCAGGTGTTATTATTTCGTGGTCAGATTTTGAAAAATCTCCATAACGTGGCTTTTGATGTGGAACTGAAGATTTGTTAGGTACTGAATTCGAAAGTAGAGTATCGTCATCAAGTGTTTCAGCATAGAAACATTCTAATGATGTTGGTGAATTAGATTCGATTTGTTGAGAATTCTGTTGTTCGAGAAAATGTGCCCAATCATCGAAATTAATTGTGTTATTATTATTATTATTTATGTTATTATTTTCCAGTTGATGATAAAAATCTTCGCCTAAACATCGTTGCACATCGTCCGTTGAAAAGTTTATTTGTAAATTATTATCATTATTAGAATTCACTTTTCGTTTGTCTTTAGTTAATACGTGTCTATCAGCTTGATGAAAACGTTGTTTTTTGGGTCGATCATTCGTGGAATCCTCATCATTGTCTTCATCATATTTTCTCGAATCATCATCATCATCAGATTTTTTTTCATTTGATTGATTTTCTATGCATGAAGGTGTTGAAAGAGATTTAGGATGATTGATAAAATAGGCATTGTTGATATGAATTCTTTTTTCTGTACGTACATCAGCGGTAAAAATAGATTGCATAGTTTGAGATGTAGTGTAAGAATCTTTAACATCGTCATTGGTTGCTAAAGGTTGAACAATAATACTTTGCAGTGTGTGTGTTAGATTACGATTAGACTTCGATTTATCCTTTTGTTGTGATAATGCTTGACCCTCGTGCAGCCAGAGATTGAAACCACGTGAAAGAATATTATCGATATTTTGTTGAGAAGAAACATTGTTCGTTTGATCAGTTTGAATAATAAATTCATCGATGTCTGTAACGTTTTTAAAATCAGTTGATGCGATTTTTTCATTATTGCTTGTCGTATCGAATTCATTCGTTAATAAACTTTTAGCTTCATGATCTTTTGTAAGCATTTTAGCTCGTTGTTTTCTCTTTTGAATCATATCGGATGAAGTTATTGTTGTCGAGGACATATTTGAATTATCGACGAGCGACGAACTTGTTTGACGTGTATTGATTTGTTGACGAATATAGTCAGGCAAAAATAAATCTAGTTTACTGTTGGCTACTTCATAAGGTTTATTATCTTGCATAGGAGGAGTTGATTGGGATGGAGCAGTAGTCAATAATTCGTTTTTTTCAAAATTTTGATTGGAAATATGTTGTTTCTTTGTTGAGATTTGTTGAGATTTTTGTGGTTGAGCTGCTTTGGATTCGATTATTTTAGATTTTTGAACAGTTGATGAATTCAATTTTTGTTTATCATCATCAGGTTCTATGGTTGCGATAGTTGAAGAAAGTGATGCATTTGTATCATCAGCTTTTGTTACTGTGCGTGATTGTTTCTTTCGACGCTGAGAAGGCTTTTCATTTGATGAAGTTTTGATTTGTTCATGTTTGATGTCTGCTGTTGATGCACTTTTTTTGATTACGACTTCTTCAGGTTCATTTAATATCCGAAGAATATCAGGAGAGGACGTTTGAGATATGTGAATTGGTTCGGCTTCATCTGGAAGTTCATTTGATGATTTAGATACTTCTTGGCTTGAAATTGTTGAGGTCAAAAGATTTTGAATATTATCTGTAGGATGTACTTGTTCATTCGCTTGTGAAGTAATGATTTCGTTTGTAATAGGTTTTGATATTGTTTTATCTTCAGTAGAAAAAAGACGATTTGAGATTTTGATGGGCAGCTGAGGAATTTTTTGGACATTCCTATTTGCTGTTTGATCTTGACCGTCGTTTGTAATTGATATAGGGGAGCTATTTTGAGTTATTGGTGATGGTGGAGTAGGTTCTTTGTTCTTTTTTGATTTCTTCGATTTTTCCTGAGGAGTAATAGTTTGTTCTATGTCAACTGGTGGACTTGTTGTTATTGTAGATAACTCTTGTTTAACATAGGTCAATGTTGGCTTTTTATCAATGGGTGAGGTGAGTTTTGGTTGTTTTGCTGTTGTTGAGGTTTTATTTTTTTGATGGCGTACGAGTTGAAATCCATCGTTATCATCGTCTTGTATTAACTTTGGTCCGTGAGTTTTAGTAGAAGGGATGTTTAATACTGTTGATTTTTCAATTCCAGTCTTTTTTTCAGTATGTGTCGAAGCGTGATATTCTTGAACGATCGGTTTGCTTGATTGTTCTGTGGAAGATGATTGGTGTGGTTTAGGTGTTGTACTAATAATTGTTTGATTTTGCAAGTTTTTTACTGGTTTCAATTGTTCAGTTGTTTGTTTCATATCTTTAGGTTTGTTGAAACTATTAGGAACACTCGTTGATGTGATAATGCGATTGTCTGTTGACGCCGAACGAGGTGAGCCAGTAAAAGTTGATGTTTGATAGCTATCTTGTTTACTTTTGTTAGATAGAGTTTTTCGAAGGGGAATATTACGAGGTATGGGTCGAGATGCTGAATCATAGCGTTCAGCGGGGCCCAGATATTTACGATTAAAATATTGTTCATGTGAATTCTTTGTTTTTGGAGATGATTGTTGAACTTTTCGCGATTGAGATGCTGTATTCGAATGTTTACGATATTTTACAACTTGAAAACCTTCATTATCTTCTTCTTCTTCGTCGTCTTCCGAAGGTGAAGGCATTTTTTTAATGTTCACAATTGATGGTAATGTTGGTTTCGGTTGTACATCTGAATTTCTAATGATAGGTGAGAATAAGATTGGAGTAGTTTCTTCATGTGCCGTTTGTTCGTTCGATGCAGAAGCTACTTCTTGTTTACGCTTTTTTTGTTTAGTATTTTTTCTCTTTGGAGTTTTATTATCGGTGATAGTAGTTGATGGCATTGATAAATTTTGATTTTCATGAATAACTGATCTTGTCAAATCAAGATCAGCATTGTGAGTTTCTTTCGAAGCTACTGTTGATGCTGATGTGGTTTTCTCTGGTTTTGGTAACGCCAGTGTTCGTTTATGATAATGCACTGGGTGAAATCCTTCATTGTCTTCGTCTTCTTTTGGTGACTCTACAGTCGTTATTGTTTTTGTCTTTATTACAGACGATGGTGATGGCTGCACATTTGATCTATTATCTATTGATTGTTCTACTTTTGAACTAGAAATAAGTTTTACATTGTGTAAAACTGCTCTGACAGGAGTTGATATTGATTGACAAGCATTGTCAGAAGTCAATTCATTCTTTCCATCATCATCATCATCATCATCATTAGCAACATTCGACTTTGATAAAGCCTTTCCTTTTTGTTCGTCACCAGTTAGAGTTGAGAAGATTTCTGATGGCACAAATGCAGGTTTTATCGTCAGACTAGTTTGTGAAGAATCGGCATATGTAGATTGATTCTTTACGGATTGAGATTTTCTGGTATCGCTTTGCTGGCTTTTGTTAATATCTGATGGTAAGATTTCAGGTGCATCAAAGAATATTTCCTTGGTACTTTTCTTCTTTTTCTTATGCTTCTTTTTGCTAGTTGCGTTCACGGTTTGTGAATCAATAGGAGGAGTGACGATTGGTATATCTGGATGCCCATGAAGAACTACTGGTTCAAGATCAATATTTGAACTAAGAGCTGTGGTAGTTAGTATTTCACTTCGAGTCTGTGTTGTTGATGAAGGTATACATTTACGATGTTGTACTACATGAAATTCATCATTATCCTGCTCTCTTGTGATGTCTAATAAACGATTCTGTGTGGAGACAATCTCATTAAGTTCAGATTGAATAGTAACTGCTGCCGGAGGAAGTTGTTGATTACTAATGAAATCAGACATAGCTTGAACATTTTGATTTGAACTTTTAGTGTCTTGCTTTTCATTATCCACAGCTGATGTTGGCTGTGCCGAAGAAAGAAGATCATCTGAATGATTGACGTTTGCCAATTGATTTGAATAATTAGTAGAATCAGCAATTAGAGATTGTTGTGTCGGTCGAATTATTTGATCTTGCTGTTTGTCGAGAGTTTGCACAATATCATTCAAATGTTCGTGGGATTCATCTTGTTCTGAATTAATGGGTATCAACAAAACTTGCTCTGCAATCACCGATTCATCATCTATCACAGTTTCAGATTTAGGAACAGCATTCGAAGAATCTACTGTTTCAATATTTGTTGAACATTGTTGTCCCACGAACTGAGACTGCAATTTATCGGACGGAACGAATTCAGGAGCATCAAATATAATTGTTTCCTGCTTGTCTTTCTTCTTTTTCTTATGTTTCTTCTTGCTAACCGTATCTACAGTTGACGAAGTCATTCGAGGAGTGGCAATCGGTACACTTAGATGTCCATGTAGAATGACTGGTTCCAAATCAATATCTGAACTAAGAGTTGCGGTAGTTGGTACTTCGCCTTGAGTCCGTGCTGTTGATGATGGTATACGTTTCCGTCGTTGTACAACATGAAATTCATCATCGTTCTGTTCCGTTGAGTTCTGTAATGCACGATCCTGTGTTGAGACATTTTCATTAAGTTCAGATTGAATATTAACTTCAGTAGAAGTAAGCTGTTGTTTATTGATGAAATCAGGCATAACATCAACATTTAGACACGCGCTTTTCGCGACACATTCATCTTGTTTTTTATCGTCTACAGTTGGTATTAGATGTGTCGTAGAAAGAAAACCATTGTTATCATGAATAGTTGTCAAATCAGATTTTACAGGTTGCTGTGCAGTTACTTGCTCTTGCTTATTATCGAGAATTTGTACAGTTTCACTGAATTGCTCGGGTGATTCATCTTTATCTAAATTAATAGGCATTGAAGAAAGTTGCTCGGTAATCGTAGATTGTGTAAATACACTAGAAGAATGGATGGTTTCGACATTGTTTGAAGGAACTCTTTCTACTAATTGTGATTGTAATTTATCATTTTCTTGTTTGTTAACGTCGGATGGTATCAACTCAGGTGCATCAAATAAGATTGTTTCTTGTTTATCTTTCTTTTTTTTCTTCGTTTTCTTCTTGCTAACCGAGTCTTCAGGTTGTAAGAGAATCGGAGGAGTAGCAATCGGTAAAATTGGATGCCCATGAAGAACAACTGGTTCTAAATCAATATCTGGACTAAGCGTTGTGTTTGTTGTCGGTATGACTTGCGACTGTGTTGTTGATGATGGTACACGCTTGCGACGTTGAACAACATGAAATCCATCATTTTCCTGCTCATTTGCGTTGTCAAGTTCAAGCTGGTTACTAACTGCTGTCGTAGATAATTGCTGTGGTTCATTTATGCAATTTAATACTTTATATAATTGAGCAAACTTCACTTCAGCATCAGCCAACGAATAATAACTTGAATACCATGGATAGTCATCATATGTAACTCGAAATTTTTGATCTGAACTTTTCGCGACACATTCATCTTGTTTTTTGTCGTCTACAGTTGATATTAGATGTGTCGTAGAAAGAAAACCATTGTTATCATCAATAGTTGTCAAATCAGATTTTACAGGTTGCTGTGCAGTTACTTGCTCTTGCTTATTATCGAGAATTTGTACAGTTTCATTGAATTGCTCGAGTGACTCATCTTTATCTAAATTAATTGGTATTGACGAAAGTTGTTCGGTAATTGTAGATTGTATCAATACACTAGAAGAATCAATTGTTTCATCATTTTGTGAAGAAACTCTGTCAACTGATTGAGAGTGTAATTTATCATTTTCTTGTTTGCTAACATCGGATGATATCAATTCAGGTGCATCAAATAAGATCGTTTCTTGTTTATCTTTCTTTTTCTTCTTAGTTTTCTTCTTGTTAACCGAGTCTTCAGGTTGCGAGAAAATCAAAGGAGTAGCTGCAATCGGCACACTTGGATGCCCATGAAGAACGACCGGTTCTAAATCAATATCTGGACTAAGCGTTGTGTTTGTTGTCGGTATGACTTGCGACTGTGTTGTTGATGATGGTACACGCTTGCGACGTTGAACAACATGAAATCCACCATTGCCTAGTTGTCTTTCGTTGTCAAATTCTGGTTCATCGGTTGTAAGTTTATCGTTGAGTTCAGATTGAATATTAACTGTTGACGTCGAAAGTTGCTGCTGTTTATTTATGCCGTTTAATTCTTTATATAATCGAGCGAATTTTGTTTCGGCATCGACGATTGTATAATGACTTGGGTACCACGGATAATCATCATGCATAACTTGAACTTTGTGACATAAGGGTTTTTCGCGGGGTATACTTTGCTGTCTGTGATCAATAATTGACGTTTGATGTATAGAAGAAAGATGTTGACATTCAGAATCGGCTATTTTCGGTTGTTGTGAATAACAAGAATTTTTAGAGGTCAAAGATTGTTGTGCGTTTTGATCTATATGTTCTTGGTTATTGTCGATAACTTGTACTGATTCATTGAATTTTTCTTGAGATTTGTGATTATTGGAATCACTAGATATTAACAACAAATTGTGTGTTACCGGTGATTTATTGTCCTGGACAGATGCAGTTTCGGCAATAACATCAGATGAATTTATTGTTTGAGTACTGTTTGAAGAAACTCTTTCTACTAATTCAGAGTGTAACTTATCATTTTGTTGTTTGGTAACATCAGATGCTACGAATTCAGGCGCATCGAAAAAAAATGTTTCTTTTTGATCTCTCTTCTTTTTCTTATGTTTCTTCTTGCTAACGGTGTCTGCGGGTTGTAAAACCAAAGCTGGAACGACTATTGATACACCTGGATTTCCATGAAGAACGACTGGTTCAAGATCAATATCTGGACTAAATGTTGTGTTAGTTGTTGGGATAACTTGTGTTTGTGTGTTTGATGACGGTATACGTTTACGCCTTTGTACAACATGAAATTCACCATCGTCCTGTTCGCTTGACTTGTCTAATACGCGATTATGTATTGAGACGTTTTCATTAAGTTCCGATTGAATATTAACTGTGATCGGAGAAGGTTGTTGTTGTTGTTGTTGTTGTTTATCTATGAAATCAGACATAAGTTGTGTATTTTGACTTGAGCTTTTGTTCTGACATTCATCTTGCGCTTTGTCTGTAGTTTGTGCAGTTTCATTTGATTCTTTTTGTGATTCATCTTTATTTGAATCAATAGGCATCGATGCAAGTTGCTCGGTAATGTGGGATTTATTATTTTGTTCTTGATTAACATCGGATGGTACAAATTCAGGCGCATCGAAGAAAATCGTTTCCTTGTCATCTTTCTTCTTTTTCTTATGTTTTTTCTTGTTAACCGTGTCTGTAGTTTGTGAAATGATCGGACCTGTGGCTATGGGTACACCTGGGTGTCCACGAAGAATGACTGGTTCCAAATCAATATCTGGACTAAGTATTGTGTTCGTTGATTGTTCATTGTGTGTATGTGTTGTTGATGAAGATACACGTTTGCGTCGTTGTACAACATGAAATCTATCATCATTCGGCTCCTGTGCGTTGTCGAAATCAGACTGAATATGAACTGTGGTCGGAGAACGTTCCTGTTGCGTATTTATGAAATTGAATTGTTTATATAATCGAGTCAATTTTGTTTCGGCATCAACAATTGTATAATAACTTGAGTACCAAGGGTAATCGTCATACATAGTTGGGAATTTTTGGTCTGACGATTTGTCGCCGGTTTTATCTTGTTTTTGCTGATCACGAGTTGATGTTGACTGTATGGAAGAAAAACAATCGTACCCAGGATCGACTATCATCGATTGATTTTCACAGGAAGAACATTTTGGGATCAAAGACTGTTCTATGTTTCGATTCGGTTGCCCTTGCGTATTGTCATCAGTTCTTTCCGTGCCAGTCAATGTGTTTTGCAATTTATTATTATCCGAATAATTAGATATCGACAGAGGTTGTTGTCTAATGGAGGACATATGATCAAGACCATCTGTAGGTTCGGTAACAGTACTTGATGAATCATTTACATCAACAATTTTTCTGACAGCTTCATCTTGTTTTTGCTTTTTCTCTATTGGTTGAAGAGGTTCTTTATGTGTCGCGTTTGGCGTGCTCGATAGAAGCGCCGCTGGTAGAAAATCTTTCGCCCGAACGAACAATTCTGTTGTTGATTGCTGATTTTGCTCGTCGCCTATTTTTATTTTTGTTTCTGCCGATGGTGTAATAATCGATTCAGGGGTTGGCATTACTGCGTTGTTAAATTTGAATGCAGATGAAGCTGTTGTGATGTCTTTCTGTTCTATCGATTCTGTATTATGCCGAATATTTTCGATACGATTTTGTATCTGCTCTGTGACATCAGAAATCTTGTCATCCATCGATGTTTTTGTTTGTTGGCTTGAAATAATATTTGATTCTATTTGCGATTGATTCGATGATCGGATAGGTGTCGTGTCGTTTGATAAAATATTTTTTTGACTTATAGATTCATTATTGTGTGATGATTTGAGAACGTTTTGGTCGCTGTTTGTAGCTTTATCAAGTATATTAACGTAGTCCATACGGGCATCGCTGCGTTCATTCAATGGTTGAGTATTTGCTAATATTGATTCATTTTCATTAATAGATAGTGAATTAAGAAGCGGTTGTATTAAAGTATCTACTCGATTTAATAGTGAAGAATATCGAAAATCTAATTGAAGATTTGATGTAACACCTGGAATAATTGATTGATTATCATCGATCACAATGGATTTGTTTTCATTGGAATCCTTTGATTGAAATGTTACATCAACAGATTTCGTTATATCACTAACTGTATTTATAATATCATTAGATACACCGAATACTCGATGATATTCTGTTGATAATAGATTTGTAACGTGTGGAAATGATTTTAAACCAATATGATTATCATTCGATTTTTCTTGATAAACATGTAAAGGTGCATTATTACGTTGTTCTTGTAATTCAAAATAAATTCTTGTTAAATCAGATGTTTCTGTTTTCTTATCTGACTCTTCAATATCAACAGAAGGAAATTCTGATGATATGGGTTCGATATTACGAGTTATGAAATATTCACTTTGATTCCAATCTTGAAAGTCTGTTTTGAATGATGAATCAGCAGTAAAAGATTCTGTTGAAGACGATGATAAATCATGTGTTGAATAACATGAATCAGTTGTAATTAGATCAGCTGTATTCATGTCCGCGTATTGTTGAAGATTATTACATGGGTCTGAAAAACTGTCAGTATTTATATCGTGAAATTTTATTGATTGAGATGACGAAAAAGATTTTGTATCAATATCATTGAATGATTCGTCTTGATGAGTTGATCTTAATAATTCTGATTCATTTGAAATAATATTTCGAATAGAAAATTGAGCATTGTCGACTGGAGAATCTGATAAAACCTCGTTTGATAGAAGTGTTGTCGTGATATTATCGTCAATACTTGTCAGTAGTGTTGATATCAGAGGAGTTTGATTGATGGAATCGTTTGCTGTTTCTTCGATTATTTCTCGAGCGTTATCGATCGATGGAAAGTAAGTAGTTCCAATCTGACGAAGTTTATCAGTACAAACATCTGACGAGTGCTCGATAGTTTCATCTTGCGTAGTATTCATAGTCGATCCTTGTTGATTACTGTCAATAGAAGAGCGAAGGAATGGTTTTTGTGTTTGAGCAAATGTTTCCATTGTATGGTTGATTGATGAAAGACGTTCAGGTTCGTTTTCTTCTTGAGCGACGAAGCTGGTCGATGTCGGACTTTGTTTTCTAAAAAGAATCTTGAAAAAAATAAAACAGAACGACATAAAAGGAAAACTTTACTTGGCAAAATTGTCGGATGAAGATTGAAGATTGAGTGATGTTGCAAGAGTATTAGCATCAATTTCAGTCGAGGATGAGTGTTTGAATTCGTCTTGTTTTGTTTCCATGACAGACGGCGTACTGTTTGAGTTGGAAAGTCTATATTCACGATCTATTTGAGAACGAATGAATGATTGATCACTTATTTGTTCTTTTTCAAATTCGATGGTAACTTCATAGGTTTCCATCGTTGAATCATTACAACTGTCGGCGTCGATGTTTTTGCTTCGAAAATAAAGATAAGTTAAATAAGAATATCCTAGAAGTTTTATTGACATACTTTAGTTGATTTGATGAAATTGCATTCTGAGAATCAATATTTGATATTGATTCGTTGGTTTGGATAATAAAAGATTGTTGATCTTGACCGAAATTACGTTCAATTGTTATTGTTGATTGAGTATCATTTTCAATTGATTGTACTTGCTGTTGAGCTGATGGTTTCTAGAGAGAACATAAAATCGAGTTTGTATTCTGAATAGTTGATCTAATAGATGGAAAAAAAATGTACTTTTTCTAGATTCGACTCCGAGTCTGCCGATTGTAATCTGAATTCTAACATGTTTTCATGATCATCGTTGATTGATGATTGTGCTAGTGAGTTCGTGACGTGGTCATTATGTAAAATATGATGTTCATTTTTTACAAGTAAATATGATTGACGAGTTTTTTCATCGTCGTCTACTCTTTGTGGAATAAGATCCCTTTGATATCGTGGTTTTTGTTTATTTGAATTATGAGATTGTAATGAGATTTGTTCATTGACAGAAAATAATGTCTCGTTACCCATTATCTCGATATTGGAACAATCATTACCTGTAAAAGGAAAAGGAATATTCAGATTTTTTATCTAACCGAGAAATAATTGTAACATGAATAAACAGGGAAAAAACCGATTGATCTTTTTGATTGCTATCATTCTATGTTTTAGTAGAGAAAAAAGTCGAGTTGATTTGCATAAAAAAAAAACATATCATGGCGATTGGCGTGTAATATATACAATGACAGTCTGAATCAATCAATTCAAATGTTGTTCTTGAAGGTTCAAAACGAAAATTCTTCTCAATAATGATTTTTGAGGGATGCCATGCATCGATAAGTTTTTTTTGTTGCAAGGTTAATTATCGCTCGTAGTTTTATAATTATTTCGATATTTAATTAAGCATTTAGCCCTTGAAATACTTTTTTTATTCGCAAAAAATGATGCTATTTAACATTTTCAACGCGATAAACTTTTGATGTTATCAAACATCAAATCTTGACATAATCAACAATGCATTGTGGTTTATTGATTAAAATAGGATTACTACTTTATAATGTTTCCTCGATAGAAATCGCAATCGATACATATATATATATATATATATATAAATATGTGCAAAATGTTAACATTTACCAGTGTTCAATATTGCGCTAATCTTATTCGGATTAGAAAACCTTGGAAGAAAGAAGTACTTGAAAACTCATTTTATATCAATTTTCGCTTATACACTAAGCCTTCTACAATAGAACGACTGTTCTATGATCATGTTCATTCGACATAATTAAATATTACTATGTCATGGGAGTTTCCCTTTCTTTTTTCTTTTTCCTTGAGCCTGTCAGAAATATACCGGAGAAGAAAACCAAGTCGAGCAACTTACTGTGGTTAGGAATAGTTTTAGAATTTTCATTTAAGCCGTTTTTAATTATATTTTCAGCCGCTCGATTAATTGTTGTTATTTCATCATTATCACCGGATAAGTCATTATTTGAATTACTAATTTTATTGGTAGTTTGAATCATTGAATCAATTTCACTTGATAAATTACGCATTTCATCAAGCAATTGTGCGGCTCGTTCATTAATATCAGTCGAATGACTTTCTAACTTTGAACGTTTACGTTTTATACGTCGTTTTTTAATTTTAGAAAAATTTCGAGCTTCAACATACGAATGCTGAACTTCTCTGGTTGATTTAATTTGACCATCTGAATAAATAATTTCATAGGAAATTTCTTCCATTATTGTCGGTTCAGTTTCTTCGAACTCTACATAATCTTCAATGATAAATTCTCCATCATGTTTGATAATCGTTTTTGCGTCATCACCCCAACGCTCAATTAATGTTGGGTAATGATCGATGTTTGTTATGTCAATAATTTCTTCATTGATTATTTCTTCATCGGAATCATCTAAGTAATGAATTTTACGATATGGCGATGACGATAATGATGTACGATAGCGGCTCATTGATGGATATGAGGATTCATATTCACAACAGCGATGACGTGTTGAATTAGAATTTGTCGTGCAAGTTGAACTATTATTCGATAAAGAAATATTTTCATTCTTATTGTTATTATTGAAGGATGAGGAGACACGATTCTCCATTGAATCGTTGACGCTCAAACAGTAGTATGGTTTGGTTGTAAGCGACGTAACTGAATCAGTATTTTTATTTGTTTCCTTTTCTTTTTTTTTTCTTCTTCTCTCTGTCTCTCTTGTTCTCTCTTTGGCGATGCTCTCTTAACATAGTTTTTTCTCTTTTCTCTTCTACCTTTCTTTCGGCCTCCTTGATTTTCGCGATGATCGTCAGAATTTTCTGTCTTCACGGCTGTCCTTTCCTTGGCATTCAATGCTATTTATGTATATTGCTCATCTCGATTGTTGTTCTTAGGGCTAGCAATGATGTCAATATTTGTAACAAAAGTTGTATTAACGGCTTTAGTTGACATGTCAATAGTATTACTGACACGAGGAAAAAGAACCGGCGGTTTGCATTTTTACTGTTGATCCATTTGCATTGGTGATGTTGGAATTTTTTTTCCCAGTAATATTTCAGTTGTTATTTTTTCTTCTTCATTCTCGTCGGATTTCTTTCTTTTTTTTTTTGTTCTTTTTTTTGTTGCATACTCTGCATCCTTACGAGTAGGCGCCTATATCTCACGAAGAGTATGTCCATTAGTATTCATGCGCTGTTTGTTAGCTTTTTAGCGCTAGCATCATCAGCATCACCATCATCTGTTGCATTCTTTCTCATGTGAAATATCATTGAAGCCAAATGCGTAATTTCTATTTTTTTTCCTCTTCTTCCAGACTCACTTCTTTCGTTCTGATAAGCCGCTTTTTTTTCTTCGTCATATTATCAATGATATTACTATTCTTATTATTATTATTATTATAAACACTCATATCCTAGCGGCATAATATAGCCATTAGTCGCCAAACGAAAGAAAATTTTTCCCTTGAATTTTAAAATCTATTGATTTTTGATGTGATAATAATGTCAAATGTTTACTTTACTGCATAAAAGACAACAAAGAACGAAGCTAATTCGAAAATTGCTTTAGTTGTTTGTCATTCTTACTCAGAGGTTCTTTTTTTGTGTGACAGAGATATTCTCATGAATTATTGAAATTTACTTTGTCGTTTTCTTCATTGAAAGGTTTCAATCAGAGAAGACGAAAAAAAAATACAACGAACATTGACACCCACAAAAAAATGCTTTCGAATAGAATGAGAAAGCAAAAAGGTGCATAAATTCTAGTTAATATAAAGGAATATTAGTCAGTGGCTGATGCGCAAACTTCATCATTACACTTGACTTTAATTATATCAATAAAGTTGATAAACATGATGTATCCAATAGTTATTCAACAAATAAAATATGTCTATGTATCAAGTTAGTCAGTCGTGGGAGCAGCAGTTGATAAACTCGACACGATCGTAGGCGTGGATGGCTCTTGATTTGTAACAGCTTCATAATATGATTCATCAACTGCAGAATTTTTCGAAGCATCATTCACGTCAATGTCATTTGCGGTTATTGGTGATATTAGTTTCTGTTCATTATCATTTGTAATTTTCGATGGAGAAGCTTTTTGCTCATTGGATACATCTAAATATTAGACAAAGAAAAAATATTTATATACATAATTGTTTCCCGTATGCACAACAGAAAAAAACGTAGGCATCGAAAAATATCGTTATTACCAATTAATAATAAATAAAATACTTTGAATTTTTATTTATAAATAAAAATTGATTACATCATAAGATATGATTTTTTTTAAATAATAAAATACATTTTACATATGATTTTCAATGATTACGTTGAAAAGTAAATAGAAACATAAGTGATAATTGTAATTGACAAGAAGCTACTAGTTACGTGTATATCGTTTGGGTTTTACGCATCGATGCTTTTTTTTCTATACATCATCATTTCTTTTGACACCTCTATCATTCAGTTATAGTATCCAGACGCGAGGATATATACATTTACGAGTCATTTTGAACAAGGACAGCAATTGACTAGTGTCATGCATTTTGATCTCAAGTCCTGTCGAATAAAGTAAATTTGATTGATGGTATAATCGGTTGTAGTAAAAACCATTTATGCCGATAAATAGACTGTTTCATTTATCAATATGAGTTTCTATTTGTCAATAATCTCTTTTACTACATGTTCATACTTTCTAATTATAAAGTACAATACGCTATGAGAAAAATATTGTGACCCTATTCAAGAAATAATATGCATATGCAGTCATATATATATATTTAATACAATGAAACATGATCTTTTCTATGCCTACTGTATAATTGCTAATAAAAAATTGCACGTATTATGCTTCTGTATATTCTCAGCGTGTTAGAAGGATTAATTCGTGACAAATATGTATGCTTGTCAATTGATAGATATGTGGTAGTTGTGTCGGTCGCATTTTTTTTCTTGTTCTCAATAGATTCTATTTCTTATTCGTCGTATAAAAATTCAAGGATTGTTATGATCCATAATAATTTATAATTAAGAGTCAAGGCTAATGCTTTGGATATTTATACAATGCACTTAGAATCCAATCAATGGTGAATATGATGTAAGCAAAACAAGTATCGTCAGATGTCGATAATAGAATAAACAGGCGCATATTTATAAATCATATTGATAGAAGTTTAATACTCCGGCTTTCAATCTTATATTAGCTGGAAAAAGTTATTCGATAAACGTAATGATTACATCAATTTACCGAGAATTTATATATTACCTGATTTTTTGTTGAGCGATGCAGTTATTGTTGGTATTTCATCATTAGCAAAGACATCTTCTGATTCAACAGATTCATTTCGATTCTGTTGTTGTTGTTGGTGTTGGTGTGGATGTCGTTGATAAGAAGAACTTGATTGTCGTCGATTTGTCTCTTGTTGAGAAGATGCATTTGCTGTTGATTCTCGTTTTTGTTGTTGTTCTTCTGGTATTGGTATGGGATCAATCGTTCGTAAAATATCAATCATTATTTTTGTTAATGAATGAATACCAGTGAGATGTGACGGTGGTACTTGTAAAGGTGTTTCAGGACCGGAATGTGAACGTTGTCTATGGTCGTTCATTTGATTTGGAAAAACAAAAGTTCGACTTGAATGTACTCGTTGTCGTTTCGACGGATGTCTATGAGGAAAAACAGTGTCATCTGTTAATGGTGGCATTAAAGGTGAATAGGCCGATCTGGAATGATAAGATGATGCTGAACTTGGCGAATTATTATATTCGTTTTGCCACCAAGAATTAGATGCTGATGGTGATTGATTTGTCGAATTCCATGAAGATCGATTATATGGAAATTGTTGTGGCATAAGTGAAAGTAACGGTCGTATTGTCGAGGTACCAGTTGGTATTGAAGGAAATGATTCCGAATAATAACGTGAACGTAAATGACGATAATGATGATGGTCCAGTTGTGTCGAACGTCGATTTAAATGTCCCGGAGCTAATTCAGAACGATAGGTAGGAGAGAATTCAATAGGTGTAAAATCTGGTGCATCAGGATTTAAATGTATTTCACTCGATGAACTATCATTGCCAATATGTAATAAACGTGTTAATTCACGTGTTGCTTCGCCAAGATCCATTTTATGTGTCACCGTAAATGTACTTTCATCCATATCGCCGAATTCCGATGATGAACCCGATGATGATGAATAACGTGGCTGATGTTTAAGAACACTAACCGATGCACGTTTATCGTCTGTTGATAAAATATCGCCAACAGATACTTCAACTGAAGTTGAAGGTAATCGTTGTGAAACATTGTTTATCGTTGCTGATTTTGGACTATCTGATGATGATATTAATGATGAGGCAGCTGCCGATTTGGCATCAACAGGTTTTGGACGTAGTTTTTCTGGTAGTGGACTTGAAGATGGGTCATGATTTTCGTCACTCATGGTTAAGACGAATGCGTCTTAAGAAACTATTTTTTTAAATATCGAATGAATGTTTGAAACTGGCTTTCTAAAAAGAAAGAGAAAAAAGAAAGGAACAGGGTTAAAAGAGATAAGTAGTAATCATTGTGTAGTGAATTGAAGCAGGTGTGCATGCGGCGCTATACCGTTTCTTTAGTCAATCTATGTATATAAACCTCGCATATATATATATTGTCTATTAATGATGATTAATCGATGCCTTGTTCTCCTTTATATTCCAATGGGTCTATTTAAAGAAGAAAGAAACGAGAAAAAAGCATTCAATTTAACATTAAAAAAATGCGTTGGAAGATGAATCAGCGAAGGTGGATATGATGGTATTTGTTATTGAGACATGGTGAGAAAAAGAAGCAGCTGTGCATATAAATATGTGGTCATTGTCAGGCGTTTTAACTTCGAGCAGAGCACAAATCGATTATAGGAAGCGCCTTGATGGCAATTTTTTAAATATTATTCACAAAAAAGCAAGAACTTTGAAAATGTTCCAGTGTATCATCTTCTTCATGAAACAAAAACGCTTTTGCTTTCTAAGTCATGACTATCGTGAACATCTAATCAAACTAAGATACTAAGCTCGATTAACGTCAGAAAAAGGTCTTAAATAAATAATTAATATAACAGGATACAAAAATCTTTCATCTTTCGTAAATATAGAGATGTAACACAATGTCAGTCAAGATGAGCGAGACTTACAACGAATAATTCTATGTTCAGATGTTTTTTAGTAGTAAAATTTCCACCAAATTATATAGTAGCTCAGTAAGTTGAACTATTTCGAATTCATTTCGGTACTAAGGTGATATTCTATTATATTCTTAATTATTATTTTGTGGAGAACAATTTCATGATGCAGAATGATCCTAAAAAAAAAAAGAAAGCGTAATTATGACTCCATCTGTTCTGTGCTGGCATTATCTTTTTTTTTCGAGACGTCATTCTATCCAAGAAACAAAAAAAGAAAAAGAACAGACCCTATTTTCAGTTTGATAGCCATTCAGAATCTATACGTTAGCGACACGTAGCGCATATACAAGTGCACGTACAAAAAGTATTCGAGATCAATGTCAAGAATATCTTTTTTTCTTCTTCGTGAAACCTCGAAAAAAATGTATTGCGCTTGATTTCATTGTTCATCGTGACCATAAATATTCAAATTAGAATAATTATATTATTCAAAAGAGAAAAAAAGGAAGTTAGTTTATGGAGTATTTTTTTGCGCTGTAAAAATGACGCAAACAAGTAAATATCCTATTCGTTTGGTTCTTTTTTTCTCTGTGAACAGCATGTTTTCACGAAGAGAAAAAAGCAAAAGAAAGTATTTACCTGAATAAGATTTGATCATACATAATGTTGAAATGAATGTTCACCGTTGTATTCCATTAGGGAAATTTGTTGCTGCTGAAAATATACTTTCTTTTTATGTCTCATAAAGCATTTCGAGTTATTATTTTGTTGTCGTTTATGACTATCACTACTGATGGAATGTTCTTGTTAGAGCTTGTGGTTCTACTGTCGACAACAAGAAATGTGAGTTTCTCATTTCTATTTTCCGTTTTATCGACGTCGGCGGCCACAATAGTAGCGGTAGGAATGGTAGGGGAAACAGGATCGACAATAATGGTAGAAGAGCTTTCTAAAAAAAATACTAGTGGTTAGATTCCGTTTTTTTTTCTTTGCTCGTTTTTTTTCTCGTTCTGTGGTGCGTGTTCTGAACGGCAATCCTAGATGTGCATTCTCTTGCGCATGCAACTCATCCGTCGTCAACATCCATTGTTATTGCTGCTAGTTCTGCTATTTTTCTAGGCAACCAACTGACGATGAATGTCGCTCTATACAATGAGTAGGAGTAAAAATGCGAAAAATAAATAAAGCGCTGTTGTTATTTGTTTACCGGAAGTGTCAGTAGTAAAATAAACGTTTATTTTCATGTGAACGAAAAAGAATCTTTTTCAGTGAATTGTAAAATTTTTAACAAATATGAAATGAAAATTTAGAAACTCCACCGGAGTAACGCTTTCCTGTAGTTTTAAAGGTTAACTTCTAAAAAGTATGATAAATATTATATTATTGTTGAGTGTTCTGGAATTGGTATCGGTCGTTTGTTCAATAAATATTTTAATCGGAAAATTAGTATTGTTAGTTTATTTTTTTGAAGAGAAAAACAGATGGATTTATTTTCTTCGCTCATTTTTTAAATGAAAATTGTACATGTTTGTTTCCATATATTTATAATTGGATTAACCTAAAACAACAAAAATTTTGTTCTCAATATAACCTAGATAAATTCATTGTAGTCGACGTTTTTAAGCTGAGTAATTCCTACGAGAGATTAATATCTCAAAGATGGTACCTTTACCCTGCATAATCATCTTGCTATTTAAGAGTATTTCTACTTTCGGTAAATATTTTTTAAATAACATTCTATAGTTTCACTGACTCTCTGGATCAACTGCAAAATAAATGAGAATATTTCTATTGGTACATATCCATCGGTTAGGTCTCGTTTCGTCGAAAGCTTAATTGATTTTCTTGTTTCGTCGAAAATGTTTTTTTCTTCTAGTCTTGTTTCGTCGAAAAAATGAATCCTAATTAATTGATGGAAAATAGAATATATCAATTGATAAGATGCTTTCCCCTACTAATCAAAAGTAGTGCTTGATCAGGTGAAGATAATCTTATTGAAAAAATTTATTTTGTAGAAAGTTTATACACATAAATAACAAACTAATAAGAGAATATGAATATAAAAAAAGACAAATCAATATTTTTTTATTCCAATTAATTGCGAAACTTTTGTAAGATATTCATCTAATGTTAATGTTTTTTGTTTGAAACGTTCTTCTAAATTTTGTAATCTTGCATTTCGATTAACAAATCATTTTTTCCGTGGAGGTAATGCACCAATTTTTAAATGGCGTGATAATATTGCTGAATTGTAAGCATGATCATTTTGATTTTAGCTCATATTATTACAATTTCATCTTTTCGATGAAACAAGAACAGTCATATTTTCATTTTCGACGAAACGAGAATACACCCTACATATTATATTGGACAAAAAATTGATTGAGTTACTGCTCTTAATAACTATGAGAAAATATTGCATATATATATATATAGAAACCGAAGAAGACGAGCTATAGTGCTGTCATTATGGCTCTTAAAAGCACACGGCCTATTTCAAGATGAGCAATGTTCATTTGAACATCATCTATCGTAAAACAGCCATAATACTTCAGAGAAAATTTTCTCTTAAAAGCTCAAGTGAGTAGTATGTAGCTTGTCTCTTGAATTTTTCATCCCGATGAATAAAATTCGATTAGAATATTATACAAAACATATTTATTGTCGCTTGGCTATGACCTGAAAAATCTCCTATCCATAGACAGTACAGATATTGATCACAAACTATTCATGACAAAACGTTTTCGAATTACCGGACTACTTTTTAAAATAAAATTTGGTTCTGTATTGAAGCTTGAAGTGTTTCTTGCGAGTAGAATAAATACTGATTCAAACGCATAAGTCGTTCTTTTCGAGTTCAGTTACATTGATGCAAATGGTACTACGCCATGTGAGTCAGCTTGAATGGAACAGATTTTATTATCTATTTCAAATATCCAGAGGACCTTAATCGAGAAAATGCGACAGATTGATTCTTTTTCTGTTCGGAATGATGCCATTGGCGGTGTGTAAATAATGAAATCAATAGATTTTAGCTCTATGATGGGAAACATAAACTTTCATTACTGAAATTTATTATCAAGCTGATGAATGCATTTATTTTATTTTATTTGACTTTAGACAAGGGTCATTCGTAAATTATTTGCTACATGAAAAGAAAAACTAACGAATAAATCTCAATAGATTCAAAATTTTATATTTAACAGTCTTATTTTTATTATCTAATGCTTGATTTTGCTGTCCAATATTTGACGAGTGATTATGTTTTATTGTACGTTTTTTATTGGTGATTGGTTTAACACCCAAATGATTCGATGATTGCTTGGGATCATGAGTATTACTTTTGTTCTGTAACAAAGATCGATTAATCGATTCTTGTGTTATATATGGAAGTTCATCGACTGCTTTTTGCGTTCGACCGTTTGATAAGAGAGACATATGTAATAATTTTTGAGTAGAATTTCGATAAGATAGGTTGTTTGAGGTCGTCTTTTTTGATGTAGGATGCGTTATAGTGGACGAGCTCTCGTCTCGCAATGGAATGGGTTCAGCAATAGAATGTTTTAGAGGTTGAACCGTGTTAAAACTGCCATCCGATGTTGAAAAATATTTTGTTTTTGTATTTAATATTGCCAATTTTTTATTTGATGATAACGGTTCTAGAGCCGCTAATTTGTCTACACGATCTTTTGGCCAAGAATCTTCAAGACTATTAGGTGAACTCGAACGTGACGATACTGTAGTCAGAGAAATACTTGAATTATCACTAAATGATGGTTGATGCACATGATAATCTTGTTGAGATAATAGTAATTGTTTTGGTGATGCATGATGTTCAAGTCGTCTTGATCGTTTATATTGAGGTGTGTTTAATGGTAAAGCATTGTTTAGTATTGATTCGCTTGTTAAACCTGCTGAAATTCATAAATTAGCATTTGAATATACTCATGAAAATCGAAGAGAAATTATATTCACACATTGGCAATAGGGAAATCATACAGCTGTGTTGACTGGAAATAGCTGTTAGCTATAAAAGTTTGTTAAATGGTGAAAGAAAATGGATACGACCATAAAATTAAATTAAGAAAAGACATCCTTAAGAAATTGGTTTTAGCTTTTCCTTCCTTTATTTTTGTTATGTCAATATGTCCGATTTAAAAAGTTTTTTTGAACCGATCAATGATAGACAGTGTTGTAAGCAAAAGTGCACAATGATTTTTAGTCCTATTGAGATTCAACTTATTCATAGAGATTTTAAATTTTACGAAACCTTATATTTTCACATTGAATGACGTATTCTAGATGAAAATAATAGTATGCCGATTAAAGATCTGATAGCTTAGGAAAGTCTCAATAGAAACTCGAATCTTTTTGCAGACTTTTATTAGAGCTGATAGAGAAAAAAAGTCGGTGAAATCAGAAGAGTAGATATGATTCGATTCCACCGTAATTTCATTTGCTGGACATCGGAATGCTAAATTCGCAGAGACGTTTAAGATATGAGAAAAAGAAACTTGCAAAGATTCTCGATTATTCTGCCAAGTGTATTTGAATGTTATACTAAAGAAAAATAAATAAAATACCATTTTTAGTATTGATTTTTCGATTATTAATAGTACTAAATTGTTTATCATCTAATTGCGCATTTGCTAAATGAGATGACGAATTCAATGTATCATTAGTAAAAACAAAAGAATATGTTGCATTTTCAAAAATCGGTACGAAAACACATTTATAATGTTGATTAGTATCCTTGGGCGAAATCTTGTTGTTAGTAGTAACAATTATATTTAGCGACGAACCTTTATCAGTGGTCGAGTATGTTATTTGTAAATTTTGGCCATTGGAATGTTGGATAATCGGTGTTGTACTTAGTGCATTAGCAACAATAGTTGGCGTGCCACCGCTCTTGGAGCCATTCAAAGTCGTCGGAGCTGTGACGTTATGATGAATGCTACTGGTATTCATCACTGTTGTAAAATTGAATACAATTGATACAACTGTACCACCAAATAGCTGTTTATAACTTATTGTACGATTGAGAAATGCGTTAAGTCGTGTTACATTTTGATAACGCGTAAAACCAAGTACAAAATCACCTACAATACTTCCATTACGAAAACGAGTTAGTGTGCATGAAGCATAAAAGACTGCATATTTTGTTTTTAGATTAATGAGTGTTGCGCTGATCTGAAATAGAGAGAGAGAGAGAGAGAGAGAGAGAGAGGATCGAACTAATGCGATTGTATTAATAGAGTTCGTAAGAAGAAATGCAAAAATGCAGTTGGCTGAAATAGATAATTGAGAAAACTATGTAATCATTTTTTCTCGTGTTGACCTTGCTGCAAGCTTTCTAAGATGTATGATTATTCGACTGTAATAACGCATGCAATGAGACGATTATAGAGAGATTTTTTTCTACGTTCTTGAAATATAAATTGACAAGAGTATTATCAAGCGTGGAGAGTGTCATAGACAAGACGAATGAGCATTGCATCCGATCATGTTGCATTTATCATCGCTGATCATAATCCTAACTACATCGAGAAATTTTAAAAAAAGATATATGATGAACAGTTATATTATAGTTCTATTTGGGTGTTTCATAAAGATTTAACTATTATAAAAATACGAGCATTTAGTAAAAGACATGTTAATTATCTGCCTATGGAAAATAAATTTTGAAAAATATTTGAACTTACTAATGAACAAAATTCTTGTTGATAATTTTTACTTAATGTTGATGATATTGACGCAAGTACAGGATTGAAATCAGCAGCAACGAAAACAGAACCTGAATAATAATCTGTAATTGTTTCATCATGTTTTCGAACTATAAAAAGACAACAGCTTTTTTTTTGCTGAATAAGTTCTTGAAATGTTACCTAATACAACAGTAACAACAACTGAAATAACGATAGTTATTAGAATAGGAACGATTGCGGCACAAAATAGCATATGACGATGTGATCTACAAAATATTTTTGAACTCTTAGTTCGCATATTATTGTTATGGTTTGTAGATGCTGATTGATAATTGGTTCTGAGTACGACTTGCTTTTCTCCCTCTGGTCGTTCAATCACTGAAACTGTTTGTTGATGGTATTCAAGAGACAGCGGAGATGCCATTGGAATATTTCGAGTAGCAATACGTTTCCATTCTTCTATTGAGATATTTTTAAAAAAATATATAAAATTTTATTTCAAAACAAAATAATTGCCTGGATTTTGTAAACCTGGCATTTCATTTAATTCAATATCAGGAAGTGTTATGTCAAGTATGGCATCGTTAAACGATTGAACTTCCTGTCGAACTGTAAGTGGATTTCTCTAATTATTAAAAACAGAAATTATACATTTTTTTTTATAGAAAATTAAATTTTTTTACTCGATGAAGTTTATCTCTTGGCATTGATTGTTGTTCTTGATCAATTGAATTAGCAATAGTTTATTTTCTTACGATATATTAGGCCTTCGATCAATATATCGATGACTTAGAACACTTTAATAAGAAAATACAATTGATCGAAGAAATTCGAAAAAAATTCGGTTGTCAAAGAAGAGTAGTCATATTCTTTGGAAAAAAAACGCCTTTCTGCGTTAACAATATATTTAGTCAATATTCATGGCTGTCTTTTATCAATGAATAATATTGTTGGGGCTCGACACGTGTGTTTAGTCATCCGTGTACAGATAAATGATACTAATATTATGCGCTTCTCGCTTCACATTAGTTCTTTTTACCTTTGTATACATTTGTCAATAGGAATAGAAAAAACGAATGAAACAGAATAGTAACTGACAGCATTTACGATGAAAAATGCTAGATTCATAAATATTGTTGACTGTTTATCCTTCTTGCGATTGACATCATCACCCATGCATTCGCCGACGTGAGCTGTTTTAAAATCGACGTGCCCAGCATACGCCTATAGAGCAAATAATATCTGTTTTTGTTTTTCCTACAGTAATTACATGCAGGAAAGGTGAAGATGTATACGGAGAAAACAATTTTTTTGTCAATTATATAACGTAGAGGTGAACACGAATCTATGATGGATTTTCTGTTTACTTATAAATGACTGCAAGATCGACTTTCAATCACAGTAATATCAATGTAGATTATACATTAGAATTATAAGGTTTTGATGAAAAACCTATATACCGAGATAACGGTATAGACTTAGTCATCAATTAAATTCACATCTTGTGTAAACAAGGATGACACAGATGTTACTGTTATTGAAATGAGATTCGAATTTTTTTAGATCTTCACTTAGCCCGAATTTTTCAATACTGAATATTCGCAACAAAATAATGACCGGATGCAATATGTTGCTTTTCAACCAACTCGAATCGTAAATTTTAAAAATCGTTTCCAATGTTTCTGTAATACGATTTGATATATCTTCATCAACTCTTTTTAGCATTCAAAATCAGAAGTGAAAAGATTACTGGTGCACACTCTCGACCATTACAAACAAAAATGGTGAAGTGTCATGCTTTTCATAAAACGTTTTCATGTAGAAAATTATCTGCCGAAGCTTTTCCTTTTTAGCAATCAAATTATGCAATTCATGCACAGTTTGTTTGATTCACTTTGCAACAAACAATTGCTCAGCCCCTTTTATCGTAATAAATGAAGTATACATTTATCCTACGTGACGTTTTGCTCTATTTTTTGTTGATACCCTTCAGATATGAGCACTATTGATGCATGGCGTTGTTAATCAAGTAAACCTTGGCTTTTTTTTCATATTGGGTACATAGAATTGTTTGCCGCAACGAGTCGCTTAAAGTCAAAGTAACCAACTGGCGCATTTCAGTTTTTACGAACATGAAACGATTTACTTCAAATTTTCATCAGAATTCAAGGCAATCGACGTTTTTTTTTTAGTAAACCGACTCAGCAGCGTCTACCATGCAGAATTTTTAGTCGTTATAAGATTTAAATAAATATCAATTAGAATTTCTCGTTCCGAATATGAAGAGATTTCAATTTTATTTTAATAAACAATATACATTTTTCGTATTCATATTTAAACTATAAAATGTACAAGATTATTCAGTTAGTCTCGAGACGCGATTATTTACGAAAAGAACGTTCTGGTGTACCGAACGTAGATAATGATCGTTTTGGTGTTGGTGATTGAATTTGACCATAACCAGATGATTTAACATTTTTCAAAAGAATTCTTGTTGTTGTTACCGATTGACTTCGAGGTGGTGTGTTAACGTTTCTCTTGGCAACTGTTGAAATACTACGTTGAACAATAGTTGATTGAATTTGCTTTTTATTACGCAAAGGTGTTGCAACTTCTTCATAAGCAGATTTATAGCTCCCATTCATTGAACGATTATTAACGTTGGCTGATGACGATCGACGTGACGTACGTTCTTCCGATGAAACCTAGAGAAGAATAAATTCATAGTTATTTGTTTCCCAAAATGAATTTCTCTTACAATTGATTTAAGATTTCGAAGTTCATTTTTACATTCAATCATTTCGTGTATAAGGTCTCTCATTTCCACTAAATAGTATGAAGATAGTATTGAGAAAAACGTATATTATTCAACTAACTTTGGTCAACATCAACTTCTTTGACATAGAGTGGACCTCGTTTATTATCATTTATTTCAATTGCATCATCAATTGAAGCTCCCGATTCAACGATATAGAATTCCTTTGTGATACAAAAAAAAAGTAAAATTAAAAGATAACGATATAATCCATTGATTTACTTTGCATGGTAATGATAGTGGTAGTTTTTCGCTGCGAATACTGAATACAAAAAATAGCTTATTCTATTATTCATTTAGGAAGAACTTAACATACGTTTTGGCATATTTTTCATCATTAAGATATTGAAATAATGAAAGTGGTCCATAAGTATATTGTCCGTCAGCAACGGCATAAACACGTTTATAGGTCGGATCAGAATTATTTTGATGTTCTATAGAAGAAATTTTGTTTAGAGAAAACAAGAAACTGTTTGAATATTTTACCCAAAATAGCAAATGGAAAATCAAATGGTACGATAATATTAGTGGAATCCATGATTATGACAATGAAAGAAAGAGAACAGGACAAAAATTGACAAAAGAGGATAACAAAGACTTTTATTGAAACATAGAACCCGCAAGTTTTTTTGTTACATGAAAAAGGAATTATATTCTATTGTATCCAATTTTTTATCTTAATATTAGAAAGTAGTTTTTATTGTGAATTTCTAATATTTATAGTTTAACATACATGATTTCATCAATATAGATGACGCTAATGTTCATGCTTCGGTTGATATAATATACGTACAAGAGGATGACACGGAGAAGATTTTTCTTTGAAAAAATTAAGTTACTGAGATGAGACGCTCAAGGCCAGTTGAGATTTTAAAATCTCTTGATACACAAAAGACCTTGAGGATATGCTTTTCCTATAGACACGACGAAGGTGACTGCTATTATGAAACGAGTATTATTAGATTTCTCAAAGAAAAGTTTTGTTATTTTCACAGAATTAAATACTTTAAATAAAGACATCCGCTTATCATTTTTACATGTGAAATCGCTGCTCGATTTTTCCAAGATACAGCTTTAGCCGTTGGGTGTATTTTTCATGGCTTATATAAAAATATTCAATAAGTAGTGGATCATTGTAAAGTGCAAAACGGAATGCATCTGGAATGGGATCATAAAACTCAATTGAAACAATATAGCATTTATATATAGGAATAAATTAATAGCTCTGACTCATTCTGCAATTAATCAAAACTCATTAGAATATAATTCATAGATGTTTATGTTGCTAATTTATTTAATTGATAGATTATATATGATTACTAACTATCTGTTTATAACTTGCTTTGTAATGAATAGAAATCTAAGTCATAAGTGTTGACATTTATGTAAATTATGATAGGACTCTGTATTTTCTCTGAATGTTGATAGTTAAATCCATTTTGAAGGAGAGTAATCTTGCCGATAAAATCAGTTTTGTTAGTTACCTTGGCAAAGGTAAAAACATTTGTTTTCAAAATATAGTATTCCATTTATAATCCATAATAATTATTGACTCCAACATGTATAATGCGAAGGAATCTGAATAATAGTATGAACTTACAAAAAACAAATTGGCTTTAAAATTTTGAAAATCATATTTATTTCCATATAAGACATGAGATTCGTTACAATGAATAAATTTATTTATAAATACAAGCAAAAATACTCTGGTATAAGTAAGTATAGTTTTTTTCTTGATGCTTATTTCGTTGTTTGCATAGCATAATTAATACGTGTTTATGTCAATATGGAATGTCAGAATAAATTTGATTAAGATTCTTCTTCAATAGCTTTTAATTCTCGTCGACGTTTTTCTTCGTCTACAAAAACATTAGAGTTATTTGTATTTTCAAAATAAAATAAAATAAAAATTCTCTCTTCTACTAACCTGCTTCTCTTATCCATCGTTCACGATTTTCTTTAAGATATTCAATCCATGGTCGTCGAACGGTTGTTGGTCGAGGGATAGGCGTTGTCATAGACGATGGTTTTCTCTCACGTCTGTTTCTTGATGAAAAAGTAAATAAATTACAAAGATTTCTTAATTTCATTACCCATTTTCTAATTGATCATCACGATGACGATTGGATGCATTCGATGACTTTGGCGATAGTGACGGTGACGAACATGAAACAGCACTTTTAGGTGGTATCGACGGTGATGGAAGTTCAGAATCAGGCGCAGCAAAGGATTTAAGAATTTTTTCAAGCATATCACCCATAACAACAAATGAAGGTTCAACGATGTATTGAATAAAACCTAAATTTTAATTTAAAATAAATCTTTTTTTGATTTATTTGTCTATTCATACCAATTTGAGATTCAGCAACAAGTGTATTATCTCGATCACATAACGGCGAACAAGGTAGACCGAGTTCTTTTTCTTTTTCGCCTTGTTTAAAATATTCTTCCATCAGTAATTCCGTCCATGCATGATGCATAGTCCATGGTTTGCCTGGATGACTAATATCCGCACTATGCAGTATAAGTGCTAATGCTTTCGATTTTTCAATACTGAAATGAAAGAAAAATTAAGTTCAAGAAAAAAGAAAAACCTTCAACGAGATGAACCTACTTTTCGGGCATACTTAGAAGACTTTTCATGGTTTTTAATTGTGTAAAATGTGAACTCATATCGGTGGCAAGAACCATTTCAATAACCAAATGTCGGAAATTTCTAGAAAATTAATTGTTTCGTTTTAACAATTCATTTTTCTAAATAAGATTTACTTACTTGAATTCATCGGAGGAAAATTCCGATAAAATATTATAATCATCTATTCGCATTAATCGAAACGCAGCGCTTACGTGATGATTTTCAAGTACTGCGCGATCATTATATATTAATGCGGTATCCGATCTAATTGAAAACACAAAAAACGAAACCATGAATAATAGAAAATAAATGTGGAAACTTCGGATTTCATCCGAAAGTTATGTGTACTGCAAAAAGTGCATGGGATATATGAGTCATTCTAGAATGTCTGAACACCAAAATTATCATGAGAAACTAGGCAATTTGATTTCTGGATGCAGTTTTTGTGCATTTTGAGACGTTTTTCAGGCGATGTCTCATCAGAAAGCTACGGTTTAGCTCAAAACTAATATCAGATTCGGAATCAGCGTTAAAAGCTGAGTCGATTTATATATGTTGTGAATAATTCTGAGAAAGATTTATTTTTTGAAAAAAATTCCCTGTACTCCTCCTCAGGGATGGCCTGGTCAAAAATGACAATTTTTTCGATAACTCAGCCATTTCTTGACGGACTCTTCTCATCTTCGAACTCGACCGAGATATTCATGAGATTGAACTGTGTGGAAAATTTCATCACGGTCTGACTCTCCTTTCGCAAGTGATCGTGCCTACGGCCGGACGGACACACTGACCGATTCTAGGCTGCACTCACTTTTTGAGTACACAAAAAGTAACGTGGAGACATTTTAAAATACTTCGATATTAGATACTATTCGATTGTGTTGATAAGTAAATGAATCAGGCACACTATTTTTCTCTTCGTACATTAAAAAAAATGAAGATCGATAACGACTTTCCGCTTCGATTCTCAAGAATGAAGAAGATTACTTTCAATGAAAACACAGAGTATCTCTTGACATTTTTACCTGTGTAATTTTACAAGGGAAAACTTTTCTGTGCCTATTAACAGCATAGTATGCTTGAATTATATGCATCAATAATTTCCTGACATTTGATCAATCCCAACCTCGGAAAAGTTTTTCCTTTAGGCGATATTAAAATTGTACCATAAACTGAACAGAAATAACCATATCAAATTATTAGCATACAAGAGGGCATCATTTCAATTTTGGAGAACTGATGAACTATAACTAACATCATTCAATTAAATGAATTCATATTTTGAGAAGCTTATGTAGAAACTGTCAAATAGCTGAGAAAAACCAATGCAACATTTCGTCATGGGTCTATGTCAAATTCAGTGAAACAATAACAAAAAAGTGTCATTCATACGAATTGTCTTCTTGACAGGTACTCTATGATGGCAACACGAATGATTGAACTTTTTACAATCAATCTCAAACATGAAAATAGTTATTCCCCATTGCCGATCTGTCTGTCCTTGTCTCTTCTCATCATTTTAATTATCACATGAAATAATGCATGTCATAATTTGCAGGTTACTGTCAAAACTCTACCGGCTCATTTTATCTGCCACTGCCTATCAACAATCATTTTCATGAAAGATGTCTCTCAACTAGTCTGCTTTCTTTGAATATAATGAAAATTAAAATAAAACTAACTTAAACGAGTCTCTCATTATTATCTCTATCCAAATGATTGTCACCAACAGGAAATATTTTTCTTTTACCTTGATTGTATATGAAAATTATTCGATGTTCCAGTATGTTCAAAATCATGTATAATAGCCGCAATAAACATCGCAAATAATTCATGATCGTTAAGCCAATTCTAGATGAAATTCAAGCGATATTAAATATAATTGAACGTAGTTAACGCAGCATAAGAACTACGGTCATGCTAAGCACAGGCATGAACACACAAATAGAAACTTGTTTTATTTACAAAAGCTACAAAGCAAATTAGACAAATAAACTCCGTTAACCTCTACCATGAGACCAGAATTATATATGATTTGATATGTTGTTTGTAGAACATCGGCTGCATGAATTAAATTATGATATGGATTTCGATGTTTACTATAGCCACTTTCCATTTGTTCGAGAAAATTTTGTAGCGCATTTATAGAGATCTAAAAACAAATCATGATCGTCATTATTATTATTATTTATTTTTCAGAAACATGATCTACGATCAAGGTCAAAGTTGTACATCTAACGTAAACCTCGTATCGGTGACGTCTTGCTTTCATAAATAAACTATTTTCTTATCGGAAGATTAAGAGAAAGAAGCATGGTGAAAAAATGTATGTCAAAAAAACATCTCTGTTATTAGTAAGAATAGCAGAGCGCTGTTTATTTAACAAGACAGGAATTACATGCTAGCAGGACTTTTTGTTTTAAGAATAAAAAACAAAGCACATATCTTACATGAAGTTTATTTGGTAAATTATATCTTTGCATAAGTTCAAAGCCAACGTAACGTAAACATTGACCATTTGTAAACTCATTCACAGAGAAGACATCAAAAGTCCATTCATTAATCGTCTAGAAAGCAAGATTTTTAGTTAAGAAAAATTCTTCAGTATTGATTAAAACCATATTTAAAGCATACAGAACGAAAATACCAGTGCGAAACAACAACAACATGGGATCACTTTAACTACTGAAGTATTTAACGGATATGAACAACTTACTTGTTGCATAGTATCAAGATAAAAAGCCAACGTAGTACGTCGAAAGAGCCTAAAGGATTTCTCGTTTTCTAATTCATACGACATAACACTAGTTAGGCAACTTTTTTTTTTTTTATCAAGAACAGAAATATTTATGTGAATATGCTAATATTAAGTGCAAGACAAAATTTAATGCAATATCAAATAAAATTAAAAACAGAGCGACATAATATCTAATATTCTAGGACTAAGTAGACTCAATTGGAGATAAAATACCTTAAATTTAATGTCGATAGATAGACGTCTTAGATACCTAGAAAATATATACATAATAACAGGTGAATGGCACACGTGAAAAATATCAGTATGCAAGTATAGAATCACGCATGCATATAATCAAACAAAATTATGTGTGTGCGTTTGTCATTCTCATTATCGTACCTTTAATTTACCATATAGAAACCAATTTTTAACAACCCTGATACAGGATAATCCGAAGAGAAAGAAAAAACAGTAGATGTAATCTATATTACGAGTTAAACAAACAAATGTATAACAATAGCTCTTTCCGCATATAGCTAATACGAATGGGTGGAAAAAAGATAGAAAAGAAAAATATCGCAAACATCACCCTCACTGTTACATCCACACTTTCAGCCCTCAATTTTGTTTTCGATATTTTTCCATCGTACCGCTAATACAAGGTCTCTTCAAAAGTGGTATTGTGTTCAAGTAGGCCAATATGTTTTTGTATGAGAATTTTTTCTATTAGATTATTTAGGATCATTGTATTCGAGAGAATCTTGATAGTTTTCAAAGTAAAATCTGAAGTCATTGACTGGATTATATATATATATATATTTGTTTCTTTTTATATGGAAAATTTTGAGTGAGAAAAGATTTTCCATAATGTTTGCTGTCATTTTTGTTGGAGATAGATTTTTCTATTGTAGATGCAAAGGATACTTTTGATAGACGAAGGACAAACAGAAGAAAAATAAATCAATTATAGCTTATATAAATATATGATAATCGACCAAATTTTCTTCGACTCTTTTCTTTTATATTAGAAGCAAGAATGGAATGTATACATTACGAACCTATCAACCATGATACCCGCTCTTATAGCTTGTGCGACGCTTTTAAACTTTGGTTTGTCGGATGGTCGTCGTTTAATAGTTGACATTGATCGTGTAAATGTCATCGCTAGCCAGTCTCGCACTTCGTTTGGTACCGAATCAGGCTCAATTTCTGATAATGCGCCATCGTCTTCTTCCATGAGTCGTCTAGAATGTAGAATAGAAATATTATTTCAATCTTCTTAGTTATTTTCTTGAATGGTATATAAAACAAGAGAAGAAAAGAGGAAAACTCTGCGAAAGTAGAAATTGATCGCTCTCCATTCGATTGCTAACATGTCAATTATCGGCAATACTCTTTTCTTTCTACGCCAACATCGATATAAAACCAATGATAGAGGGTGCCAAAAGTGTTATTGTTTGCCTTGCGGGAAAAACAGAAAAATGTATGCAAGAATGATTGAATCTATAAAAATTTGTTTATATAAAGTCTTGAGAATGAGAAGACGACGACGACGAAGAAAAAAAGGATGCTCTAATATTTTTCAAAACTTACTTTTTCTTCTCTAATAAGAAAAAAAGAGATTTCTATTCATGCGATTTACCTTGCTTCATCTTGATGAACAGCTTCAAGGACATTCGCTGCATAATCTAAATTTCGGACAAGATCTTCTTTACGTACAATAATATTACAATGAAGAGCAGCAATAATTGTTCGTAATCTAAAATAAAATTGTTAGTGTAATTCTTTGTCAATAAAAGAAAAAATTTCTTACCTATCACTGCCAATTTGTAGTGCATCAAATGAATCCGGCTTCGGTAGACTGGAAAGAACACCCAATCCAGATATACTATGTTCGATAAGATCAAATGGACTATTGGCCGGGCCACGTTCATGATTATCATCTATGCCACGGCGATCACCGCTTGACTTTGATTTGTTGGAAAAGATCGTTGATAGATTTTCTGATAAAGACATCAATCAAGTTCCTTTTCCTTTTGTCTTTATATAAAAGTCAACTATGTCGAACTCAACAATATACCCAAATGGATATGAATTCAAGTGGGCTTTTTGCCTTTATATGTGTACTAAATCCGACTTAGTTTTACAGCCAACTGATGAAGCTCGAGATAAGTAAACAAATGACATATAGAATATATATATTGTATTTTTCCATTCGATGTCTTCAGCAGAAAAAGAGATAGAGAAAGATATAGTATTTCTAAGGTTCTACATGCATATATATAGTAGCATAACATCGGGACTCTGTCTATTGTCATAAATGCCACCAGGCGAAAAATTATACTGCACTGTTGACAGACAAATAGTAATGAATATTCATTACATCTATCGAACAACTGAATTTGCTTTTGTTGAAAAGACTTACAATTTTTGGAATCAAATATATTTTTAAGAAAGACAAAAGACTAACCACGATCATTGTGTATGACAGTTGTTGCCGTTGATGCTTTAGCAGATCGTGATGCATGATGATGTGATTTTGTTTTCGATGCGGTCGATACTAAAAATAAAAAAATAAAAAATAAAGATTAAAATAAAATTCTTTAGAAACGAATCACACCATCGATCATTTCTTCATCTAATTTGACAAAAATCTGACCAAATTTATTTCGATAGAATTGTACCCGATCGGAATATCTATCGAATTGTGACATGATAGTTTCGGTAGAACAACAAGTCCGTGTATCTAATGCGCGACGATAAAATATTTTGAATATACTAACAAGTCGTTTTGTTTTACTGCCGGGAAGAAGATTGCACGGAAATAGGTTCAAAACAGGGGCCTTCAAAAAAATGTACGGAAAAGGTTTTCAGTAATCTATTTTTTCCGGCTTGTTAAATGATGATAAATAATTTTGTGAAACACGATCTGAAAGGAGTGTTGAAGTATATAGGGTAAAAATTTAGACCCATCCCCCCCACAGACCGTTACAGAGAGATTAATTTCTCTGTAACGGTCTCTGGTGATCTCTAGCGACTTCATACATCATGATACAGACCGTGACAGAAACGCTCCACAAACCATGACCGAAAGGCTCCATATATAATTACAAACAGTGGCAGAAAACCTGCAAAGACTCACAGACCGTGATAGACGGATTCCAGCAAAGAAGCTCCATCGTATTTCACATTTTAATCTCACGTGAATTGCGCTAACAGCTTTTTTAATTAATAAATAGATGTATCGTATTCTCTTCCTTCTACTATCAACTTTTGCGGAAGTTGAATATGTCCGTTTGTGTAATCATGATCGTCGTTGCTTCTTCAGATAAAAATGGAAAAAAACCAACAAGCACGAGAAGACACTCATCATTCTTCTTTTTCTTTTTGATGCCTTCGAAATGAGTGTTATAAATCAGCGATTTCCGATGATTTGATTTACTATTTATTAAATTACTATTTATTCTGTGATTTGCTTTCACAAGCAAATATTCATATTAAAACATGATCGACTAGACTGACTTCGCACACGGACATGTTCGAATGAGAGTATTATTAAAAACGTTTAAAGTCTATTCTTTTTGTTTTTGATGAAATTTTCATATTCCAAAAATGCATCAAAAAAGATAATGACGATAGTAATAAATATCTATGGTTATTCTATGGTTATTCTAGCTAGCTATGTTTTTCTTTTTCATATGCGTTCTTTGATTATTTCATGTCACGTAGATTATTATTTCTTATAGAATTTAAAATAGATTCCGTCCTGCTCATATATTTTCTAATATAATTAATAGTAGATCAAGCTTATGCTGGAAGGTCTTTTTTTTTTTTATATAAATATCTGGTGGAAACAAATGAATTTCAAAACAATATTCCAAAGATTAAACCCGTCAAAACAGTTCTCGTATTACCATTCAAAGATGCTGCTTTTCTTCTCTCGCTCTCCTTTTGGCTCAGATAGACTTTTAGCGCTTGGGATATCTTTTAATTTGCATTTTATGACAAAGAGAAACATTAATCGTTGCCGTAGACGAAAAAAAGAACTCTCATTTCGCTCTATTAAATGTATATTGAATGGATTAAATTTAAGAAAATGTATTTTATTTCATGTGGAAAAAAATAATTATCATCTTCGTACCATTTTTTGTAATAAACAAAGGATAGATACGTGTTCGTGTTAATAAGAGAGTCCTTGAAAAAGAAAATCTTTCATTCTTACTCATTTTCTCCTATGCTTTCTAATTCTTCTCGTTTAAATATTGCTGTTTGAAAAAAGTCCATTACAATTGAAACTGATGACAATTTATTAAGATTATAAGAAGTTTGACATCGGACTGTGAGTTTTTCTTGTCATCTCGCTTTTTGATAAATATCAATGATGCTGATATATCAATACCTTTGATTGTTTTAGATGGTACATTTGTTAATGAAGTGCCAATAATAATTAATGACGAGCCAGAAGTCAATCGAATTTTTCGACCAGGCATTTTCCCTAATATACATTAATTGTGCACATATATATCTATGGAAAACAGATGTGTGAATCTTCTATGCATGAGAAATAAAGTACAGATTATACAAAGAATCGTCGTGTCTGTAAGAAAAGGACTCACATTTCAGCGACGATCAGCACTAAATAAACAAGTGGGAGGATGAGAAGGTGACGTAGCAGCACAGCATTCTAAGAATATTATCTTTTTTTCTGTTGCACGACGACAATGAGGACGTTCAAACAAGATTTGCCCAGTAATAGTTATGATCATGCGAAAAGGATTTTTCCGAAGAAAGTGAGAGAGAAAGAAAGAAGCAGAATAAGAAAAGATTTATTTTTGTGCTCATCAACATTCTTCTTATAACACTGGTAGTAACGATGACTATCGTAAATGTTCGTCAGCTATTACTACCGTCTTCTTCTTCCTTTTTCACCTCAGATATGGAAAAACCATCGCAATTATAAGAGGAAAAATTAACGAGGAAAAAAATGTGACAGACTAGTGAAAAAGACAGTGTATTAACATGAATGAGCAGTAAGACATTTCAGTCGATCCAAAAATAGATAGATATAATGACCGACAGCGCATAGCTACTGCAAAAAGTAAAGAAACCTTAGCATGCATAGGCTTCTTTATATTTCTTTGGAAAGATAAGATAATTTTATAGTGTTATAACTAGTTCATGAGCGTGTTATACAGCAAAATCAAAATACTAATTCAATCTATCAGAAAATCTTCGACTTAAAAAAGTATCAAAGAAAAATCAGATGTTGTTTACTCTTGAGTTTTAATCCAATATATAATTAATAAAGTTTCTTATATTTATTCAACTTATTTTCTTTATACAAATTTCAAAAATAAGAACTAGCACACAAAGAGAAAAAAAGCATGTCGTGTAACAACAAAAATTGATAGAAAAAAGAAAAAGGAAACTACACAAACTTCACATTTACTAAAGATAGAACAGCACCAATATACACACCATCGGTGATATATAATATCTATATATATTTTTAATTTGTTTTGTAAGCGTATTGTTCAATGGACGGTATAGAGAGAGATTTAAAAAAAAAAGAAAGAACAACTCAATTGAAAAGTTAAGATTCAGTAGTTGTTTTTGAATTTGAATAAGTACGTCGACAATTTTTTGCTGCTTCTTTTGTTAATGACTGTTCATATTTAAATAATTCAGCTAGTGTTACGTTATTCGGTACATAATTCTTCTTTTCCATGTACGGTGAAAGACGAGAAGCAGCCATGTTTGCTCGTGCCAATCGTATGGATGTTTCACTAAATTAAATATTAGTTATTAATCAAACAAACATCTTTTGTTTCATGTTTGATGTTTTTGTCAGGATGATTTTTACTCTATTAGTAAATTATTTTGATTCTGTCTTTTTTTCCGTTTTGTTATTTTCAATTTACATCAAATAAAACCAAATCATGCTAGCGAGCATCATGCAAATAAGATAGGTTATCACCAATTTTACCTGATTTTCACATAGACAGAAAAAAATTATGAGCTAAAATTGGAGAAAATTAATTATTTATGTACGATTGAATCAATGCGGATGAATGCATTGAAATTCTTCCAATAAATTCAAATATTATTTTATTAAATTTTACACTTGCAAGGCCCTATACTATTAGACTTATTTTTTTTCTCATGTAAACATTTACTTGAATAAATTCATTAATCAATGAATATTTAATAAACAACAAACTTTACTCAACAAGTACCATTTGAAGACTATCATCATCATCTTCTTCTTCTTCGAGGAAGTCGAATTGCTCTATTCATGTTCTACAACCGAACGAGACTAACAAAGCCAGCTAGTTTGACTTTTGTTAATCAAAGTACATTTTGAATTTGCATAATGAAAGGTGCCGCCGGATGCCAGTAAAAACTCCCACCCGTTTGATCTCAACGGCTAGCAAGTGACATTATTCGGAGTGCATGTCTGACATGGGATTTTCTTAGATCGATTGTGCTTCAAAAGAAAAAGATAACAGCTAATCCCATCAGAACTAGATATAACTTGTAAAACACAAGTATATCAGAAAAGAAGAAAACATTCTTCATCCTGTCCGATATTTTCTTTTGAACGAAATTTCATAGAGTAGTATCAGTTAACTCAAGGTCAGAATGGCCGAATAAATTAAAAGTAGTTTAATATTAGAAGCCAATGAATTTTTTTCTTCACTCTCTAAAATTCATTTGAACCAAATGGTAATTTTACAAGAACAAAGAAAACTCTTGAACCGCTTTTGATAGTGACAGAAGAAAGAAAGAAAGAAAGAAAGAAAGAAAGAAATCCTATTAGAATTTTCATTACCTAGATAATAAACTTTCTCTTGCACGCTCGAATTGTGATGCTGATTCTGTATGTAATTGTTGTGAATCTTTAACGAGTTTGTCGGTTTCATCTAAAATAGCTTGTTGACTTTTACTTAAGCCTTCCATCGTGCTTAAATTTCCATTATTCAATCGCGTTGAATAATCATATTGATTATTATTTGTCGATATAGGCATTTGATTTGTTGTTGTATGATAAATAGTTCGTATTGGTTCATGATTTTGATTTTGATTTTCTTGATGATTAGAAAAGTGTGTTTGATGATTGGTTAGTTTTAACGGAGTTGATGTTAAAAATGAAATATTAAGTAAATGTGGATGATCTGCAATTGTATCTTGAATTGGCGTAAGAGTTAAATTATCCGCACTTGTACTTAAAAATGAATTCAATCGTTTATTATTGTGTATTAAACGTGGTGCGAAGTCAAATGTTGCAAAATGATTTGTTGAACGAGTTTCAATAGAAGATCTTCTTAGTTCTAATGCGCTAATTTTCATATCTAGTTGCTTTTTCGAATCTTCTAAACGTTCCCGATAGACAGCTAAATGTTGACGTGTTAGTTCTGCCATATCTTCTTCGTATTGATGCATTTTTAATTTAACAGTTTCATTATCAATTGAGGCCGAATCGTATGAAAGCGAACGAAGAAGTGCGTCTAAAAAAGATTAGATTATTAAAATTCATATAAAGAAAAAATTAACCCTTCCGCTTTTTGAATAAATCTCACAGGTCTTTTGATAAATTCTATTCTTAGATAAATCTATGAGAATACAAGAGCATATTCTTTTTTTTTTTATAAGAGTGATTATTAAAAATTAAAATGAAAGAACTGTTTTAGTAGGTCAGTTTTTTGAATAATATTACGGTAAGAAATCCCGACGTGTTTTTAATACCTCGAAGTGTACTTATAGAAAATAGAATAGAAGTCATTCTGACAGATTGATGAAGATTTGGCAAGGTTCTGAACGATTCTACACCAAAATTTTACTTGTCGATCTTTAATCTGACGCTTTTTCTTCTTCTGACAATTCATAATTTCATTTCAACAAGTAGAACGTTAGCATGCTGAAGTACTCAACTAAAGAAATGACATAAGAAGTGGAGCACGATAATTTCAACAGCGAATGCTATATATCAATCGAGGCTATAGAGATAAAAAAAAATAATCAACGAGCAAATACAGTTAAAGTCAATGACTAAACAACCAAAGGCAAATTTATCTGAAATATATCTAACGCTCAAACAAAACTAAGTAAGCACATGCGCACAGGTATAAGTATTTGCATTGCTGTTTCAAACAGTGAATAGTGATCGATTGAAACATGACTACAACACATGAACAGTGAATCCTATTAACAGATACAGGTTTAGTAACGACGTATTGTCAGGGAATATTGCGTGCTGTGCTTATAGATCTTGTCAAGTTGGTTTGACACGCCAGAAAAAAGAAAAGAAAAGACTTAGTCTTTAGAGAAATATTTATATTATGTGTTAGTCATGGAATACTAAAATCCGAGAAACATTATCTTTCCTATTCCGAATGGCTGCCAAATTTCAATTAGAATATTTGATTAAGACTCGCCGAGCACGGTTCGATTGGATCCGACGTGCTTTAAGTATACTGACTGTAGTGGATCAGTTTGAGAGTTTTTCTATTTCTAGGATAAAGATATATATATATATATAAATCAATTACCTGTTTCTCCGATAATATAATTTAATTTAGCTTCTGTTAATTCTACCCAAATATTCGATCGACTCCAATTTAATGAAAGTAAATCGAGTATATGTGCTCGTTCACGACGTAATTGTAAAATTTCTTGTTCAATTTCAGTTGTTGTTGCTTTTAAATTTGAGTTCATTAATGTTGTATTTTCAAATAGAATGTGATTATTATTTGGTGCCATTTGTCGAAGTAGTGGACGTCGTGTTACTTCAGATATATCTTCACTGTCCGATGATGAACTTTTTATATCGACTTGTAAAGCTAAATTTGATGTTCGACGATGATTATCATCAACAAGAATACCAGAATCGGCACTGCGTTCAAGTGTTGTTGGTTGTAATAGCATTGTTCGATAATTTAAATTATCGTTTGTTTGTATTCTATCTTGTGTTTGTAGAAAACCGGGTATTTCATAGGATGATACTTGTGTGAAGGTTGTTTTAGCTTCGAAACAACATTGTAAACCTTGATCAGTTGTTAGTGGCGGACTATATTGACATGATCGATCAACTGTTTGACGAACTGTGATTGGCGATGTACCTGTTGTTTGATATTGTCTTTCTGAATGTGTGAGAATTGGCGATAGGTCAGCATCAAGAGTAGATTTTTGTTGTTTATTTGAATCGATCGGTTTGCGTTCAATATAATGTATTGATGGAGTATTTGTTTGAATTGTACTTGTTGATAATGATGGTGGAATATATTTTATGGGCTTAAATGGACTACGCCAGGGTATACTACTACCACTGATGACAGCATGATCGTGCCAAGAATCGATGACTTCAATTTTATTATCTTTCAAATGATGAGAAGTTTGAATAAGATATTCTTCATATTGATTAGTAACAGTATACGAAGGTGAATCAGATGTAGATAGAGAGTTTGATTTTTCGGATTGGGATTTTGCAGAATTCCTTGAATAAACAGAACCCTGAGTGATAACTATTGATTCACAGATAGAATTTAACATTGTCGATGGACCATCGATATCAATAGACACCATATCCGACTAGAAGAAAAACAGTTAAGATTATTTCTATTGCTGAATTATCCTTTGCTTTAGTGTTGACGGATCGTAGAAGATCGTACGAAACTTTTTGATAATTAGTAAACTTGCAATCAATGAATAGATCTTATTCATATTCAAATTATTACGTGTACTGAATTTTCGATTCTGGTAGAGTTAGCGAACTTCACTCGAGAATCGTTTATAGAGAATGTCTAGGCTGAAACCGTACAAGAGAGTATTGTCTCAGTGGAAAAATAAACAAAAGATCTAAAATGTGAGATTTCTTTTGTAAGTAATCTTTTGAAAAGTTTAAATCAACATAGTTGTTTTCTTCTCGAGTATACTCAGTGATTCCTTTGCTGGTCCTGCTATCGCAGTGAGCTAGGTCGTATGACGAAGCTGTGGATTCGAACATTTATCTATTCCAAGTTGTAAAATAAAATCTCTACCAATTATAACACAAACCTCATCGAAATGTTTTGGATTCGTTCCAATGGTTGGCACTTGAATAGTTTCAGCTATACGTTGAAAACTTGCATCTTCTTGTAAATTATTACTACCGTTTGTATGTAATACTGAACTAAAAGTTGGATTTAAATATCGTCGTTGCCCATGAAATGAACGATCTTGTGGATCACGTTGTATAGTATCTGGTGCAGCTTCGATTCGTTTTGTTAGTATAACACGTTGATCAGCGCCTTGCCGATCGATATAACCAATTTTAAAACCTTTACCTTGTTTAACAATTTCTAAATCCGATACTTTATCAATACATTGTGTTTGATAACGTTTCGATAGATTGACAGCAGGCTTAGTCATTAATAGAGCTTGTCTTAGATCTATGCTTACGGGTTCTTCTATAACAAGTTGTTTCTTTGATATTTTCGTGATACAACGTGGTTTACGGATTTCATTGACTATAGATATTAAATTTTCAATATTAAATTGTGAATTGTTTTCTTCATGGTCAATGAGATCAGGACTTGATTTAGTTTCTCGTTCGTCCATTGAAATCCTACTCGTTGAATCTAATTGTTCTAAACGTTGAACAAGTTCATTTAGATCAAGATAGCTATTAGGTTGTTGTTCCATTGTAATATAATCTTGTTCAATGTTTTCTTGATTTATAACTGTGTCAAGTTTTTGAATAAAAATAGTTGAATCAATATTCTCTTTGTTATTTGCATCGATCGATGAAATTGGTTCAATTTGGTCTATCATATAAGTTTGTTGATGTTCTGCTGGTTCGATTGCAATGATCGATGTGATATTATTCGAGTCTTGAGTAAGAGATGCGCATTGTTCTTCATTTTTATAGCCAAGAAAAAGATCATCATAAAATATGGGCTCATCAATACAACGTTCCCAGGCATCGTTATCAATGCTTGAAAAATTCAAAGATTTAAATTGCTAAAATAATACAAAATACAATAGCGATCGTAGGTCTTTGTTTTGTTAATTTGAGGTATCAAAACACAAATTAGTGTTCACACACTCGTATCACATAAATACAATTAAGAGATTCTGGATCTTAGAAATTTTAGGCTGTGAGATATAGGCACATTCAAGACCATTATCAATCGTATAGACACTGACAACAGGAATCCTTAGAAAATTTTCAGTGATTTTAACAATCAATCGTAGAGATTCAATTTCAGGGCTTTTTTCGTAACGGTAACTGATACGTACCGCCTTGGTAGTTGTTTTACGTTGTAGAAGAATGACAGGGTAATTATTCTTGACAAAATGAGGCATCTTCGACCTCTCGTCGACATGCTGAAACTGAAGTACGTGAGTTCAAAAAATCTTTCAGTGTTTTTTTTTCTTTAGAAATTCTTGATAAAATGTCATACAAAAAAAAACCTGGAGATACTTTATTCTATTAAATTCCTATGCGTCTATTTGACGTCCTGGAAAATGAAAAATCTGACTGACATTTTTTTATTCTGTTAAATTTCCAATGCAACGAGCTTTCTCTATTCAAATCAGTATTAAAATTCTCTTTTTTTTCAAAAGTTACTTGAATTATCTACTACCCAAAATACTTGATCGGAAAAAGAAAGTTGTAGGCAATCACGAAGATTTTTGAGACCTTCCCTTTCCAAATCGACTGTCTTGGTCAATATGACACCGTTAAATCATCTGAATATTTATTCTAGGAGTCGCCGATGATATTTACAAACGCATAGGTAATCCGTTCTAGCTTTCTGTCATTGATATTTACATTAGATAAATTACTTCATTTTTCTAATAGCTAACCTGAATTTGTTCGGGTGATAATGGTTGACTATGTATGGATGAAAGTGGTCTCGATTGTGGCGAAGAAAATTCCGATCCAATAACGCCATGATCATCATCACTAGCATGAAATTGACAATTATCGTCGGAATTGTCAACATTTAATTCTTTATAGAGCGGACGTTCACGCTCAAATATGTCATCACTATCGACACTTGATGCATATTGACTTGCTCTTGAACTTGGAATTGTTGATAGTGAATGTGGACGAAATAACGACAATTGTTCATATAAATTATGTATTTGTATAATAGGTGGCATATCTTCTTCTTCGTCTTCTGTATCTTCGTATGTTACCGATAAACTTACAGCTTTGTCTTCCATTTCGGTTACTTGTTCTAAATCATATTCATCATGATAGACTTGATTTGAAAAATTAAAAACATAACTGAGTGGTTCTTTCGAACTTGGCGAATGTACAGAATCTTCATGGGATATTTGTTCGTGTTCTAATGACGGAATACTTTCAACATCGGATTGTATTGATATTGATATTAAACGATCAGCAAATGGTTCGGATATATCCGCACCTTGTAGAAGACCAAGATTCCCGGAAGTATTCATCGATGAAAATGATTGTCTTACTGACGATGTTGTTACCTCGAATGATTTTGATTTGATTTTTGTTATGGGTTTTTGATTGCTTTGATTGCTTATGGAAAAAATATCATTATGACTTCGAGATTTTTCTATTAATGTATGAGATACATTTGTATTCGAATTTGATAGACCAATAATATGTCGTAATTTATATTCATTTAAATCATTATCATCTTTATCACTGAATGCAACATTCAGTAATGATTGCCAAATTTGTTCTAATGTTTCATGTGTAATATTTAAGTGTATATAAGCATCAAGTGTTGAAAGCGAATATGAACGTTCACGAATGAATGCTCTTGGCGGTTTAGAAGTTAAATTAGGAGATGAATGACATGATTGAAGTGTCTGAGGTGAAAAATAAAATTCATCTTCATCATCACCTATTATTTGACTTTGATGAACAATACGAACATGATTGGTATTGTCTGTTTCAACAGGTTTTTCAATGATTTTTGAAGGTAACTTTTCTTTAAACCATTCACAACGATACTGTTCAGTTAGAAGAATCGTAGCTGCACTGCCAAATGCTTTATAATACATTCCTAGAAAAATAAAATCATAGATAAGTTAGGATTATGGCATTATAGAGTAGTGAAAATCCATCGTTTGACGAAAGATCATATGCAGCGGATTGTAGGTTAATACAATTTTCGGTTGTCTATTCCGGTCTCTTTTAAAATATTGACATGATGAAGTCAAGTGTTGACGAAACGCTTACTACTCTGAAAACTATCACACAAAGACAGGCGTAAGTTTAAATCTAAGAAACTAAAAAGACGTTCCTTGATTCATTTGTGCTGTTCAATGAGTTCGTCGTGTTAGTTTGTATGAATAAATTTTTTCTAATTTTGAAAAAAAGACACTTCCTGACTAAACAAATTTCTACAATCGGTTTCCGGAACGGTGCGTTTAGACATGATGATCCTGTGTTCTATTTTAGGAATGATGTTTCCGGATAAAAAAAAGTTCCTACTTTCTTTCTTAAATGAAGGCCAGTTTCTACGAATTAATTACTATCCAAGAAATTTTCCAATCCCTAGTTGCTGCTTAGAATTTAAACGAACTCAAGGAATTATAATACGATACGATGCATAGATACTATATTATGATCTGTAGAAGAAAAAAAATTCATTCAAAACGAGCATGTTGTTATCGTCTTGAGAATTCAATGATTGTTTTTAATGAAACCAAGAATAGATATTACCAATCAAGGTAGTTTCCAGAGAAATTCTTTTATAACAATCATTCTCTCGAGATAATCACTAGGTATTTTTGTCGTTACTTCACGATGAGACATATCAAAATCTTAGTCTCTTCTTATGATTCTACTAATCAATAAATCTTCTCTATGATAAATCGTGACTATGAAGGTTTACTTTTCTAATTGTATATTGATATTGGTTATCAACGATTTCTTGATAAAAGAAAAACAATATTTAAAAAAGGATTTCTCTTTTTTTTTAAGTCGATCAAGTTACAGGGAATTTAACCTTTTACACACTTTTATCAAAATTTACGTAGTCTATTTTTATTAGAAAGTATATCGTCACGAGTGTGTATATACGACAGAAAATATGACTAGACAAATAATCAGCGCATGCCCAATGCAGAAAAATTTTGTTGATTTATTTCTTAATTAATGATTTAAATTCAAAGAAGAAAAAAATCATTCTTTTTCTTCTTACCAGTTTGTTTTTCTTTTGGTATTAATTGTTCCGATGAACTTGTTGATATGGTTCGTTCAACACTTTTTTCACGTTCATTAAATTTGATTTCGTCATTAATCGAAATCATCTCATCGCTTTTTTGCATAGTTTCACATGTAAAATCAGTATTTAGATTCACCTCGATTATGTCATCATCAGATACTAAAATAAAACGAAAACATATGGCTATACACAATAAAACATTGTTAAGAATAATGGTAATAGTAATAAAAACCGATAAAAAAAAAGAAGAACGACAAAACGAAGAAAAATTTGTCGTTTTTTCTTCTTCTTTTATTCTAACTAAATAAAAATCATCATATCAATGTGCATTAGCACGTACAAATACCTTTTGTTGTATTCACTCGTGTCTACGTGTGTCATACGCGTGTTTTGCATCTAATTTTTAATATGCTTATGTACCTTTAAAGTTCATTTTCGACGTGTTCGTCTTTCTTTAAACATGTACATATGTATATATACTTCATTAGATGCCTATTGTGTACATATATAGGGGAGAAAGCGAAAGAGATGAGCTTTTGGAAGGGCGAGAGCACATCGAAGGATTAGTTAATAACCCAATCAGCACAGATAGAATGGGAGTAAAACGAACGGATGGACATTGTACATATGTCTAATGATATAGTGGAGACAGAGAACGAAAGAAATTCAAGTATAATTGAACTCAGAAATAGTTGCTCGTGACTAAGAGCATATTTTTGTTGGTCTCATCGTCTGTTTCGTCGAAAACTTACGTAACAGTTTATTCGACCTCTGATCGATATGATAAAATTTAAAATGATCGAAAAATTGATATGTCTTACGCTTCAAGAAAAAGGAAATTAAATTCACCTTTATCTTGAGATGTTATTAATAGTGAAGTATCCTGTTGCTCATTATCTTCGAATATAATTAATTCGTTTGATTGTGTACGATCCAAATTATCATCTGATAGGCCAAGTGCCGAGTCTTTCGAATAAAATGTTGATGTTAAAAATTGATTTGTCTTTGTTAAATCATCGATCGATGATGCTGCTGTATCGATATGGTGATCCGATTGATTCAATGAATCATGGCTATTGGAAGAAGATTGAAATTTATCTTGAAATAAATATGATGCTGCATCATTTCTATCTGCTGCTGCTGCTGTTGTTATTGTTTGTTGAGGAATGTTATTATCGTGATCAAATTCAATATAATTTTGCTCGTCATCGGCTTGCATTCTTCTGTCGTTCATTACCTCTAGAAACGAAAGAAACACATCTACTCTGAACAACTCTATGTGTATACATTTGTAAGTATTCTTTCAACGCGCTCTAGCCGTCTTCATTTAATAGACTATTGTCTAAGTAGTTCATATCTTCGTCAAACAATACGGGGCAAAGTTGAAAGAGAATTGTGTGCTTGATTTTTGATTGAAAACAACAATCCACTTTTTTTTGCTACTTTATTAAAGCGTTTGGATTGATGACTTACTTCGTTGAAATATGTGACCTCATTCATGATTGAACAGTTCAAGATAAAAAAGAAAGAAACGACAGGAAAAAAGACATCGTCGATATAACTTTTTTTTCACTTTTTCTCTAACCTTGTGCTATTCAAGACCAGCGACACACACATATATATATATATATACATCGCTCGCGTTTTCTATATTACTAAAATAATAAAAACTTACCTTGATCAACGTTTTCAATCGATGATGTTATTGATGATAATAATGATTTTGATCGTTCATTGACGAAAAGAATTTCATTTTGTTCACATGTTATTGAAGGATTGATCTTTTCATAATTACTATTGATAATATATGTGTCAAAATCAACCTTTTCACAATTTAAACTTGAACTTGACATGTCTATTTAAAGAAATGAAGAGAAAAAAATGAGAAAATCGGAGACTCAATGTGCCTATTGTTTATTCATTGAGCTATCATTGTCATTAAAGCTGATTGTTCGTTCTCCTGCTTTCTAACCTTGATTTAAGCAGTTGTGGCCTCGGATATGCATACATATATATATCTATATATACATGTTTACATTTTTTCTTATTCATTCGAAAGAAAAAAAAAACAAACAAAGAAAGAACGAGAAGTATGATTAATTTTACCGACACATCGAAGGACTTGCTCGTGTCAAAGACATAAAATAGATTCGAACGATAGTTACTAGTGTTGTATAAATACACTACTAGTGTGTGTAGAGTTGTCGTTTTCTTTTTGCTCTCTTTCTCTTTCACGTATGAAGGTAACGTCTTATATATCTCTTTGGCGGGGAGAAGTGGAAAACGAAATTTTATGGTAATCGAGGTCTTTGCATGTTTTTCAACCTTAATATTTCGTACGTATACATAGTCAGTCTATCATAAGACATAGGTAACAGCAAATAGATCAATCTGTTAGCTAAACTAATTCAAACATTAATAATATGCAATCATCGTCTTAAGATCAGGGCTAAGAGTTGATTCTCAGGAAAGTGTAAAAGGTTAGAAATATATAGACACGAGAATTATGTTGCTACTAGCACCCAATAGCGACTAGGATTGAAATTTGATTTAGTTCGAGGCTATATGAAGAGTATGAAAATATTAATTATCGCAATCCGAAAAAAAAATGTCACATCAAACATTATAACGAATGTGCTAACGCGAAACATTTTTTGACCTCAGTATATTAAAAATAAAACATATTTACCATTGAGACTATATTCATCATCTTGTTCTTCATTTCGCGATAGTATTTCTACTTGTTGACTGTTCGCATTTGCATCGGTTGACATAATTTGTAAATTGTGAGTATCGAGAACAGTAATAATATGCGATGATGACGATGTATTTGCTGTGCCGAGAGAAGCATGTATCGATCCAACTGATGATGAACGACTCGATGAGATGGATGGTGGTGGATTTGTACTTGTATCCGAAAGAAAACTTGTAAAGGCACGGTCAATCCACTCACCAAACGATGGTAATTTGAATTCGAATACGAACGGAATCGGAAACTGCGGATTGGGTGATGATGATGCTGGAATTGTTGGAGGTTCTTCTGATGCCATCATTAATTTGTTGGAATTGTCTGTTTTATCGTGATGATGATGATGATGATCATCATCTTCTTCGTCTGTCACTATTTCAAGTTCATAACCACAATATGATGAATTTTGATTGTTTAAATCACTTTTAGCTGAAAAATATATCTCCTGCTCCGTTTTATTCATTGATATTGAATATTCGCTTGGTTCTACAAGAGATTGATTTAATGACGAGGCTAATTTCAGTTGATTTCTTTCAATTAATGAATCATCCGATAGATTAAAAGCATCATGTTGATCTGTTATTGGTTCCGATAATTGTTCATCGATAGTTAATGTTGTATTTGGTTGATAAGTTTTTTGTTCACTTGCTATATCAACACCAGAATCGATTGTTATCTGTGAATATTCAGTTGATAATATTCTTGGACGAAATGTTGAATTTGTTTGATTTTCATTTTGTTCATTAATTGATGATGATAAACGTGTATTTAATTTTTCACGATAATCTTCTGCTGTCATTAAGGATCGATCAATGTCTTCGAAATAACGAGAATTAAGTTCATCGACATCTTCATCGGTACTTGCATATGATATTTGTTTTGGTTTATGAATAGAAACAGGTTTCGATGAAGGTGTTGATGATGAATCGGTTATTTTATCATTAGACATTATAGATAATGATGTATTGTTTATGCCAGGATGGGATGTAGAATATTCAAGTACGATTGAATCTATTTGTTCAGAATTAGGGTTCATTGAAAAATTTTCTAATGCTAAATAAACAGAACAGAAGAAAAAAAATATAATAAAGCGAATAGTGGTTAAATTTTTTTTGTATGTGATTCGGTTTTGTTTATAAAAACAATTTAACCATGCTGACGTTTTTGTAGGAAACTGAAGTGTCAATAAATGTTCATGTTTACTTACTCATCGTTTTCATATACATAGTCTTTAGTCTTATTTATTCGCTGCGTGCTTACTGTTCATCAATATATCTTCTGCTTCTTCTACGTAGTTTTATAATTGCTAAAAAAAAAGAGTAATTTACACCCTCTATCGGAAAAACCTATTTCTCAGATAGAAGATTGCCGATTTTACATAGCATCCAAGTTAGAAGTAACAAAACAACAGGAAAGTGAAGTACTTGTGAAAGGCGGATAATATTTTGACATAGTTGAGTGTGTTCTAATTATCGAAGAAAAATCTATTGTGTCGTATTAGTTTAAGAGACGATATCTAATGGCTAGAGGATTGGCACTAGTTTGAACATATAATAGATTCGTTCTTGTTTTAGATACTTATCGCGCTCGAAAGCTCTTTATGGTGACGATAAATAAGAACTCTTAGAGCGTACCAAATTCCGGACATTCGTTTGTATACGTAAATTATATCTAATATCTGGTATTAATATGATTAAAAAGATCTTCGAATTAATCGTACAGAAAAATACTTTTAGATTACAAGAAAATTAAAGACTCTTAAAGTGTAAACAGGACTGATTTGTGACGAAAGAATCTGAGATTTATTGTTGAATAGAATTTATTGTTATACTGATGATATTTTTAGGAACAACTAGAATTGACATACGTAAAAACGATAATCTTTCAACATTTATTTAACTAGTATATTCTTTTAGTCATCATAAATTTTGCATACTGTTTAAGAGAACCTCAATTTCTTCAATTTACTAACGAAAATATTGTGTAGTGAATTTTCTAGTCGATACTTAAATTAAAATAAATAAGACCATTTTTCGGTCTTCGAAAAAAACTTACATTGGACCTTGAATCACCAGTGGCTTCTGATAATATTATGAGACTTAATTTTCTAAGACTTACGATCGATTCTATGACTGAATTTCACACAAGTCTCGAAAATATACAGAAAGATATTTTTCTACGTCTTCCTTCATTAACAGAAATCAGTATCAAGTATTGACTTTATCGTTAAATACAGAATTAAATCGTGAGTATAACTATAAAATTCATTTCTTTGATGGTTTCGTTTCTACTATATCGACAAAAACCTTCACTCGTTGGTTAATCAAATCATAGTTTTCAAAATTTGTTCAAATTTATTGTCTTTTCGATTTCAATTTTGATTTTTGATGTTTTTTTTTCATTTCACTCTTTTCGAATTTGAAGCTTCTATAAATATATCGAAACCTGTTTCGAATTTGAAATACTTATAAAAACGTCTCAGTCTATGTAATTTTAATACAATACCTTCTTGATTCTGATTGGTTAAATTTGTAATATTTTGTTGATCATAAATCAATGGTGCCGATCGATCTTTTTGTTCACCAGATGACCCACTATCTGTATAATTATCTGTTTTGTATTCTTTTTTATTAATGTTTCTTAAACGTCGATTTTTATATAATTGATTATCACTGTACCATTTGATTTTCGAATAGTGAAGTTTGACTCCATTCTTTTGAATATTCCATTCTAGATTGTTATTTTGATTTAATAGCGAAGATTGAGAACGTTTCGTTGTTGTTATAGATATAATATTTCCATGGGAATCTTGAGAATTCGTCGCTTGTTGTATTAATGGAGATGATAAAAGTAAATTAGATGCTGATCCAGTTAAATTTTGACATGATGATGTTATAATAGAATCAGGTAACGATTCTAAATTTTGCCAATAATCCAATTGACCACGTTGTAAAGTTATATTTCGTGATGATACAGGTGCAGGATGTTTTCTATAATCGTTGGTCGGAGGAATTTGTTCAACAGAATACTGTGGATAGAAATTTTTCTCTTCATTGTGGATTGTTTTATTGGTGTTTTTCCAAACATAAGGTACGGTTTTTGTTAAACCAAATGAATTCTTTGGCTCGGTTTGATTTGTTACTTGAATGAGATAAATCGATGATGAGGACTGTGATGAAATGGGCGAAGACATCAGATTCGATTGATCGTTCGAGGCTACAGTTGAACGTGTACGAGGATGAGAATGCTGTTTCGATGAATTTTTTTCTAAACTGTTTGGCGATGCTGACGATAGAAGAACCTGAGCAGTTGGAGATTGACGCTGTGTTGATGAATGAAATTTTTTCCTTATTTGAACAAGTGATTGAGAAGAAGAAGATAAACTACTCGATGAAGATAAATCGTTAGATGTTGATTTTGATTTTGATGGACGACCTATTTTAATAATAACGAGTTTTGAATTCGATTTTTTACTCAAAAGTTACCATCGGAATTCTTCATTACTAAAGTCAAAGAATGACTTGGCGTCGAATCGTAAGTTTACTATGTAGTAATCTACATTGGACCTTGAAAGCGTGTATTCAAAGCTCGAGAATTCTATGTCAAAAGTAGTATTTGCCCGTCGACAGATATCAGACCATTGAGTTTGTCACTACTTAGCATTACTACATGACACTGAGTAACCGAAAGACAAGGGTACTTGTAGAGGGGCCCGAAGTCATTTTTTATGAAATAGTATACAGAGACTTGCACTGTTCTTCCCTATAGCAATCCTCGATAAAGTTTGTTACTCTATGATCGAAGGTCTTATGTCAATGACTTGTTGTTCTACTTATTGATTGCATTTCAACAGGATATATACACTCAGCACACATAGAATAAAGAACACTCTGTGAGTACCAAGAAAACTTGTGTTTTTTTTTTCAATTTCGATCTCGTGAAAAATATATCCCCATAGACTTCTTTTTAAGCAAAACTCAAGTACATGTAAGACAAAGTAGAACACCGGTACCCGTCTGTTTACCACGTCAGTCAATCCGCTAAAAACGAGACTAATGATGATGATGTTGAAGATAATCCAAATGTACTTAAGCAGTTTATTTGCCTGACTTACAGTAGACAATATTATTTTTCTCAGTCTGATTGAACAAAAATAAAAGACGACAAGTACGAGTTTTAATACAGGTCTACCACACTAGTTTTATATTATAGATGATAGCAAAACCTAGCGAATTCTAAAGAATTGTTCATAGAAATTTAGCTCACTGAATTTTCGGCTTTAATCATAGAAAATAAAAACGGGTTATTCTGACATGTATGTAAAAGTGTAGTTTGCTTATTCAGAGACAAGAAAAAATTCATGATATTCATCTCTTGATAATTATGAAATGCTTAATAATAAGAAGATTAAAATGTCATCTAAAATCCTCTTAGATAATGTTGATTTGACAACAACATCGAAATCTGCATTGTTCTATATTTACAATAGAATTCATCATCGATTTGATTATGTTATTGTTCGGATCATTATCAACTACACTTGTACAATAGCCTGTCATCTCTTATTCTTTAACGATCGACAGGTGGAGGCAACTGAATACCTATTGACTAATCAACATGATGCTCGCTTTTCACATAATATTAAAAATAATTGTTTTTTTTCTCGATCGTAAGAATGTCATTGACGAGAGAGAGAGAGAGAGAGAGAGAGAGAGAGAGAGAGAAAGAAAGATTGACTAAAAAGTATTGGAAATCTAAAAGAATGCTTCTCAAGTTTAATATAGTTTATATTCAATATTATGTTTTATTAATGTACATAATTGTTTACTCGAGGACATCGATGACTTATATTCTGATGCTACTACTTTTGTCTAAAGGCAAGAAATAATTCTATGAGCGTCGCTAGAAAATAATCTATTTGAATTTTTTCTATTATGCACGAAGAGAATTCATCAACAATCTACTTACCACGAACGACAAGTAGTGTTTTATTAACACACGTACCAATTGAAGGAAACATTAGGTATCAGTGTTGTTGTTTTTTTCTTAAATTCTACTGATCGAACCAGTCTGAAACCTAATTACTCTGCTAGCTGTATCGAATCAAAGAAAATGAGTATCGTTTTTTTGATATGTAATACATAATGTTAAGTTTAATCGTTTATTATCGACGCCGCCCCCTAAGTAACAACATTAGAAGAAAGAGAGAACAATTTGATCGATGTTCATTGTATATGTTTCTTTCTCTTTCTTTTAGTCGTCAAGAGAAATAGGCTTATGATCATAAACACGCACATGCGACTACTAATTATGCATAGAGTAGTCTTCTATCTTTCATGACCATGACTAGTTGATAGATGATGACTAGAGAAAAAATAACAAATTAGCTCCATTATATTTTTCAGGCTAACTTTCAATGAATCACTCGAATTCTCCGATGAATTTCAATACGACCCCATTGATCATCCTGAATCGCGTCAACCGCAGAAAAGAAAAGTAATCAATGACCCAAGAATTAGTTATATTAGGTATAATCAATTGTGCTTGTACCACCTTACTAGACATAATACAAAAAGAATGTCTATCAGCGACATCATTTTATCAGAATCAAAATTTTTCTGTTGTTTCATAAATAGATGTATTATTTGATTCAATACGTAATTTTCAGATGCAATCAAAAATGTGCAGCGCATACAAATGATCATTAGTAAAACTATTAGTGTGCATGTTACAAAATAACTTTTGTAATCAATCTATGAACATGCAAACGATATTTTATCGACTAAGACGATCTGATGCGTGCTTAAATAATAGAAAAATCGTCTCAATTTAAATTAACTTTTTTTCTTTAATGGACATCCGTCATGTGTATGTCCTTCTCGAGCATGTTGATAAACAGAATTTGTTTGACCGGAAATGGTGATCAATAGAAAAAAAGAAAAAGAACTATCGAGTTTCTTGGCCGGATACTTTTTTTTTTGCATTTTCACTATTTTACGAGCATCGAACGTCCAAATATGATGAAACATACACAATAGAATATACTACCTTCCGTTTAAACATAAAACTAATTATAAATAACTTAGTATTGTACATTTATAAAGAATTCACTAAGTTCAATAATAGTCGTTGCTTATTTAAAAACGCTTTTTTCTCTTCACATTCTTTAATTACTAGTACGATAGTATTGTACAAGAATAGACTAAATACAAAATAACTCGACATTGTTTCTCTGTAGCTAATATACCCTTTCGCATGAACAATCAATCATACTAAATTCAATAAAGTTTATAGGAATTTTTGTTTTTTTCAATTTTCGTCGTGTCATATTGATAAGAATACAGTGTTTATTTTTAGTTGCCTTTGGAGATGATTAATAATAACACAAGAGAAATGATATGAAAACATCGATAGTTGAAAAGAAAGAATGTTATCTCGATTTTTTACTATTGAAAAAAAGGAAGAAGAAGAAATTTGAGTGGATATCTTCATAAAGTATGTAAGCCTTTACTTAATCGCCGACTAAGTATATACCTATTGTTCTTAATCCCTTGCTGTCATTATAGAAGGGAAAAAAGCGTGAAACTAGAAGAATCAATGTCAAAATTGAAGTTTTTTCATACCGTCCTTATGTCGATGTCGTCGCTGTCGTTTATCTGAGATTGAGATAGTATGTGCATATTTCTTCTTCTTATTCCTAAGTGACACTTGTTCTTCCGGATTATTCAAGTGATGGCTTGTTTTCATATTTATGTTCGTGTTCGATGATGTATTTTCATCGGCCGATGTGATTTGATCAGTATCGTTGTTTAAACTAAAACAGAATAGAAATTTTTACAATAATGAACAATGAATGTAACACCTGTTCTATTATTAATAACAAATGTGTTCTCTCCTATCAGCTATCTCTTATGATTCAATCGAAAGCGAAACGTAAATTACTTTTTTGGTATGAACAATGGATTCTTACGAACATTATTCTTATAGCAAATATAGAAATTATTGCATTACAAAAACCTAAAAAATGTGAAGTAAAGTTTTTTTTCTTTGTTTAGTGTAAGCATGTTACTTCTTTATTCAGTTGTGTGAAAAAAAGAAGAATTTTCAAGTGTCGAAAGAAACATTAACCTTGAAATGATGCAAAGTAGAAATAGAAACGACTTTCAAATAAAAAAAAAAAACGCAGAAGTCTGTCTTCTCGTTACACACATAGTAAATAAAATGTAAAATTATCAAGTGCGTTTCATTAAGAGAGAAAAAGAAGTTCGTCTAAGCGAGGTTCATCTCTTGTGCTTTTGTTCGGTGAACAAGAAATCATTGCGAAAGACAAATCGACAAAAAAATAATAAACGATCTTGCATGATTTCACAGACAAATCATACATTGTAATATAAGATCAGTGTATTGTGTCTTTTATTGTACTAGCAGAAAAATGATCTTTCGAATGTACCAATAAACGATGTATGGAACCAAACGAGTATCGAGATTACGAAAGAAAACTTTCTTTCGGACAAAAAAATGAATATTCTATGATGAAGGACGATCAAAAATATCTATCGAAGAGAATGATTAGGTTAGATGCGAATAATAGTCAAAATTAAAATCGATAAAAACAAAAAGTGACCGAGAAGAAAGCTGACTGGACGAAGCACCGATGTGACTGCAAAGTGTCTTAAACTTTTAATACAAACTTCCTAATTACAGAGTAATCGACATGCTATTGAATGCACCATCGAAACCGTTCATGATTTGTTGTACTGAATTTTTCGTTGTGCCGTAACTTGTGAAAAAATGTCGAAAAAAACAATCATGACGGCAAGTGACTTCAACAAAATGTCTAAACTAACGCTAAGTCCATTACATTTCTAGCAATAGTTCGAATACAGGAAGACTAGAGAAAAAGTGCTTGATTAGTTTTTCTTTCATTGAAAACAAAAATGAAAACATCAAACAGTAACCATTTTCAATATAAATACATTGAAGAAAACCTTCTACAAGACGAGACATAACAAACAAAAAGTATGAAACCTTGAAAAAAAGCCAGCGTTAAACATTGCCTGAAACATTCTGAAATACGCTCAAATAGATTTGTTTGTGTTAGTTAGTTTTTCTTTTCTTTTCAATAGAAGGTAAATTCGTTGACTGGAAAGACTATTAGTCAAAATAATACTCAAGCTTTTCGCCTGTCGTATTATTGAAACACTAAGATATACACACACGACTTTGTTTCTTTTAGGAATAGACGTTTTCTTTATTCTGAAGCTTCTTACAAAACATATTGGCATAAAAACAATTTGTGAGAATTTGAAAACAGACAAAAACTCAATTGAAGAAAACAGCAATTTTTCAAGGATGTTGAACATGCAAGCATTTCGAATGCTTCAATACTTTTAAAAGAAGATTAAATTAATATTTTCGAGCAATCTAATTTCTCTAAGATGAACACTAATGGGGCTGTTCAAAACGTGTTCATTAAAGGAGATGTTCATCTTAGAGAGGTGTCACATTAAATGAAATTTATATAGGTATACAGTACATGGTTAGTATATACGAATGATAACTACACACCTTTTATATTAATATCTTTTACGAATTTCTCGGGCTTGTGCTTGCATGAGTGGATCTGAGATAGGAATGTTCTTACTACGCTGAATGACGAACCATTCGTAAACTTTTTGATCGAGTTGTTGATTAAATTCATCTCGAAAGGTGCGTTTCTTTGTTGAGTTTTCATTTTGTTCGTAACTTTCGATGTATTCTGCCTTACGTTTAATAACATTTGACACACTGCCGGTCGAGATCTTGTAATTCTCAACAAGTGTACACTAAGAAGTGTTGTTTTCATTTTCACGAATTAATTGCATTTTTTTCAGACAAGGTTAGCGTGCGTTTTGTCGTCATTTTACAATTGCAAGAGAAATGTGCGGTATTCTCTCATACAAAAGTGACTAGCTCATCGCGGACTATTCATTTTCATTTTTCTGTTTGTGTCATACATACGACAAAGCTTGCTATGACGAATCAACCGTCCAAATTTGATTTATCATTGCTTTACTATGGTATGTGCAATCTATTTTTTCATCTACTTATTTCATACACGAAAGCGTAATTGTTCAGTGTGTGTTCAATGTTCAGAGTTGGGAGGTGTTCATCTTGCGGAGGTCTGTTTACACCAAAAATTGATTGGGGGTCGGAAACATCCGCTCATTATAGAGAGGTGTTCATTAATAGAGGTTTCACTGTATGTTCAAGGCTTGAAGAAAATCGATTTTTTTTTGTCTCATTATTGACACTCTCAATTTCAAGGTGTTCACAATCGTCCGGGTGCATTGAACAAAACAAACCGGGGGAAAATACGAGATAAAGGAAATTCAAATAGTAACCGACATAAAAGTTTGTGGCAAATAAAACTCAACTGCGTAAAATTACGCCAGAAAAGATAAATATCTTGCGTTGTTGGTATATTTATATTTAAATAATAATCGTTATCTTGTTGCGTGTGATTAAAAATGAAACCTTTATAAATAGAACCATTTTTATGTTTTCCTTAGATAAACTCATTTATAAATATGAAAATCTTTTCATGTCTTACCTATCTATTTCATATAAATCATCGACGGATCTATTTGGCGATGGTATTATAGGATGATAGGCTATTGTTAATCGTGGAATTTTTGTTTTGTTATTTGATGAGTCAATTTTGAGAATTGATGAACTATTGTTTAGAGGTATTGAAATTCTGACAGGTATTTTCGATGGAGATTCCGTTCGTTTACTCGATTGTAATAGTGGAGAATGTCCAGTTGAATTTAATTGAACTATCGATGATGAAGATGATGATGAGCTTTGTATCACTGTTATAGATGAATCGTGTGAAATGGCACGTCGTTTCGTTTGATTAATAACACGTTGTCGTCTTGGTGTTTTTGCGCGTTCGTGTTGATGACGAAAATTTGGACACGACGGTTCATGTTGACGAATAGAACTAGATGATGTATTATGAAAATATTTTACTGATTGACATTTACATAATGCACAACGCGGACAAATAAGTACTGGAATTGGACTATGACCTTGTAACAAGGGATCCCGCCAATCGCGAAGTGTTTCAGCAAAAACTAAATGTTCATTTGAAGGCGTCGAACGAATATTAAACAAACCGTCGTTAGGATTTTTAAATGATTCAGCCATTAGTTAATTTTATTGGTCTAATTAGAGACAAGTATACACAGTCTAAAATAGTAGTCATATATGCATAACGTCATAGACTATGTATTGTTCATGTAGGTAGGTATATTATATGAGTATAAAGAATAAAATGAAAAGCAATTGATTTCTTAACAAAGAAAGAGAACACAAAAAAAATACGTCGAATTGTTATCTACCTCTCGTATACATGACTTCAGGGTTGATTTGAACTTTTCAACTCCAATTTTTATTTCATCAATAGTGTAATTATAAGAGCAGCCTTTCTTTCATTCATTCTTTTCTACTACTCTTCAAATATCTGATCATTGTTCAAGTACTATACGCATTGTTAAACATAATGAAGCTCTCAGTTACGTGCATCGTCATTTTTCTTTTAGATCGCAATCATGCGTAATAATCTTTCTTTCCGAATGGAAATAGTTTCCTGCTTGATTCAGCGCACATAAATTCTCATTCAAACAACAGAAGAGGAAAACGCATTGAACACAAATCAATATATCATGATTTTAAACGCAATTAATTGACGGGGAAAAAATCTTACCCCAAACAGATAATGTCTCGAAAGACATTGGAGTTCTCACATAGTGAGACTTGACATTGCTCTACTGTCTGTCAATGTACACTATTTAACTTAAGCCACAAGAGAGAGAGAGAGATAAAAAGAAAATTGCACGCAAATGCACACACACACACACAGCAGGAGAGATCAATTAAAATGAAAGGTGGGCATTGTTTAGAAACGATTATTAATCATAATTTTCTGTCTCAGAATTTACGATTAATTAGTCTAGCCTACCTTTTAACTTCCTTCAATTTTTATTGCTGAACGCCTTCAAAATCAGAATGTAAATCAACATGATTGATAGAATTAATGTGTGTGCCAATTAAACAAAACTCATTTATCATGTCAATGACATATATTATGACGAGAGAAAAAGAATAGGAATTCGATGTGGATAGTATTATAGTGTTGTTTCCTTCGGTCAATATTTTCAATCAGTGTAAAATATTCTAAATGTATTCTTACTTGCTAATGAAATGACTTCGTTAAGTTTCTGTGTCGTTGTCTTTCTATCGTGAAGATTTAAAGAAAACAAAACATATCAATAATTCTTCTGTTTTTTCTAACTAATACACTTTTCGGTTTTCAACATCATCCCCGTTTCTTTGATTTCTCACCTGAAAAGAAAATTGATTGACGACAGTAAGAGTAAGGCAAATTCTATCGAATTCAATTTCTCTCCTACTCATATACTAGCTCTCATGCGTCAAGTGTTCGTAGAAAACAATAAGTGGGTAGTGACGTGATTAGCTTGAGTAAAGACAAGAGTCTGATGTACAGTGAAAACGAAGAAGACATCGTTGTCGACGACTACAAGAGAAGAAGAACAAAGGACTCGATGTGATTCTTACGTCATTAATTGTTTACATTTCTCAAGTTTATATTCTTTTTCATGTATCTTCTACAATAAATGATTTATTAAATTTGTACAATTATGATTATTATCATCTTACTCAGCAGTAATATTTCGAATTTTATTTTATACAAAACAAAACAAGAAATCTCGTGTTCGATAGACAAAAGAATAAAACGCGCAGCGCCAAAATATAAACAGCACAAACATGATTCGAGGAATTTAATGGTTAATCAATAGAAAGTTTTTTTTTCTGTCCGTAAGCGCAAGTAGTACACACCTTCGTTGGCAGGAAAAAAACGATGAATACGAGAAGGACTGGAAATAAGTAGCAGGAAAAAGAAAAAAAAAAGTTTTTTTCCCCTTCTTGTTTCTATTGCAATAGGACTACCTGATTAAGGCTGATTTCATGACGTATGCAGTCATCCATAGGCTGTCTAAAGTAAACATATTGAAGTGCTAATTAGTATTAATATATGATGTCTTAAGGTTTAGTTGAGTAGAAATAATGCAGATTTTTCTTTTCAGGTACTTAAATTTGCGGTTACGCTATTGAAGAAAAAGAGAAGTGTACATGCACAGTGAAAAAGCTCAAGTGTCTGTTGTTTTTTTTATGGTGATAAAAATATTTTATATTTAATTATGTTATTATTTAGTGTTACGCATGAAAGTTGGAAGAGAATAGAGAGAGAAATCAAGAAACCATATCACATACTTTTACTTTGCTTGCTTTTTCAACACTAAGACATAGACTTCCGATCGATCTATGTCTAACATGGATCATGCATAATTGTGCAAATGTAAGATTTGTACTACTACGACTATTATTATTATTATTATTATTATTATTACAACACAATATAGAAAAAAATGCCGTCGCCGCTTTGCGTGATGATAGTCCACTCTGTTGATGTGTATAGAAGTCTTTATTGCTTCGTTCGCTCTTTGCGATATGTACGCATATGTGTATACATCCATCAATGAAAATGTACATAAAAAAGTTGAATAGAAATACCGGTAAACTAATAACATAGACACACTTTGCAAACAGATGCTCAAAATTTACCTTGAGATAATAGTGCAGTAGTCAAATTAAAATTACGCGGATCTAAAAAATGTTCTATTTGAACTTAGACTTTTAATATATATATATATATATATATGACAGATGGGAGACATCCACTGTAGAGTGTTTATTCATTTTATTGTAGTGATGAAAAAATAGTGATATGGAAGAGTTTTATAGCTATACCGTTTAAACAATAAAATAAAAATTACGATTCGTCCACAGATATAAAATCAGTGTCTCATACGACATATCTGATTATATCGGAAGTTAATGTTCGCATTATAAAATTTATTTTCTCGAATTTTCTCTGTCTTACAGCTGACACGAAAGTATACTATCCCCGATAGATAAAAAAATGTGTCAAAGTTCTAGCTGAGTGATAGTCCGTTTATGAATTTCATTAGAATCCCTAAGGTTCTATCATCAAGGGAACTCAAATTGGTTACATATTGAAATCAACGCCTCTTTGAAACTTGTTTGCCCTCATTTTATATCAGCATTTTACTGGAATTGGTGTAAAACAATTAAGTTTTTACAAGGTTGCTGTCATGATATTCAAGTTTGATGATTTTACTGTAAAAATATCTGAACAAGGACGAAATTCTAGTTTCGCTTTAAAATATTATTTAGAATTAAAACCACAGGGAGAAGAATTGCATTCTTTTTCAAAGTCTTAATTATATGTCTAGAAGGAAAAAGCCATTCACTGTGTCATTCAAAGTTTTTTGAAACAGTTTATTTATAGTATCAACAAGCGAAACGACATATTTCCAATAGTCACAACGTTCAGATCAATTCATTTTTTTGTTAAAATTAGTTTGTTCTAGTAAAATGCCTGGAATAATATTGATAAAAATTTTTGATGATTGATTAAGGATATTAAAATTGTGACATGCAAGTCACCAAAGAAGAATGTGAAGTTAGTCTTTTTTTAAACATTTCAATGAAGCAACTAATCGAAAAGTCATCTGGATCATTTGATGTGAATTCCTGCAAATTTTCAAGTGCTAAAATGCACGAGGAGTTTTTACGTCGATGGATGATATGAAAAGATTATTTATTTCGTTTCATACTATTCAATAGTGAATTGCTCGTTGAACTAGACTACTTGTTATATTTTATGAAACGTGATCTAAAAGACTATTCAAGTATGAGGATAAACGTTTTCTTTCTTAGGACCATAACAGACGTTGTTGATTTAAGATAATCGAACTTGTATTAATAATATCTCGTTATGACGATAAAGCAACAGAAACAAAAATATAGAACCAATAAAACAATGCTCGAATAATAAGAAACAATAGTAACAACTCATTGCATATTTCCTGGAAAAATGCATCGACCCCTAAATCGGATTTACAGCTTCGTATTTCCTTCACCCTAATCAGAGATGGGCAAGTCAGCGTTTTTTTGACTCAAGTCAAGTCAAGTCATGACTAGTTCAAAATATTTTCAAGTCAAGTCAAGTCAAGTCTGATTTAGAGTCCTGCAGGTTAAGACTTTTTTGTACCCTAACCCTGCCCTATAGTAAAACTTCGTACCCTTGTCCTACCCTGCCCTACGACGTTCTTACCCTAGCCCTACCCTGCCCTATAGCTTCGTAACCTTGCCCTACCCTGCCCTACGGGCTCTGTACCCTTACCCTACCCTATCACAGAGATTTTTCATTTTACACCCTATCATATCATTTGAGTTTCAGGTCCAAGTAAAAGTCAGCATGAAGTTTTTCTTCACTTTGTTTCAATATAATTTATTGATTTTCAACGAGAATCAAATACAAAATTAATAAATTTTTCGAAAGTTGCTTAAAAATAAAATATCATTCACAACATCACCACTTAAATTTTGCCTTCTCTCTTCCAAAACTCGCCCGTTTGTACTAAAAATACGTTCATGTCGAGATGATTTCGAACACATTTTTTATTACATTTACATGCACATTTACTCGACAAATAATCAAAAGTGACTGAACTCGTCAGCTCATGTATAAAATAGTACTAAACAATAGGCCATTGTTTTCCGTTCGTTTTTATTCTATCCATTCGATTTAGATTATGATATCACTCTTTACACTGTTTTTGATCAAAAAGATGTCAAAAATATATATTAAGTTCTACTCTAGAAAAATTTTATTTGTATGAGCTACACCCTACTTATACCCTAAATATTTTGTTTTTGTAACCTTACCCTGCCCTGCCCTACGAGCTTTGTACCCTAGCCCTGCCCTGCCCTACGAGTTTTGTACCCTAGCCCTACCCTGCCCTGCAGGGCAGGGTAGGGTAGGGTAGGACAAGGTTGACCTGCAGGACTCTAGTTTGATTTCAAGTCAAGTCAGTTTGAGCCATAATTCATTCAAAAAGTCATCAGGTGAAGTCATTTTTTGACTTGACTTGCCCATCTTTGATTTATTATTTGTATTTTTCTTCTACATTTCAAATTAGAGTTCAAAAATTCAATTAATAAAAGTTCTCTATACATATAATTTTTGACTTGACTTTAATTTCTCTGTACGACTTGTTGCAAGTCAAGTCAAGTCAAGTCATGACCCATCACTGACTTGAATCAAGTCAAGCCAAGTCAAGTCATGAGCGTTTACAAGTCAAGTCGTAATCCATTCAATAAAATCATCAAGTCATTTTTTGACTTGACTTGCCCATCTCTGACCATAATTATGAGCTTTGTGTGAAGTTATCTTCATCTAGTTTGACGATAAGAGTAAAAAGTTTGTTTTAAATGCTGTGAGAACTTTCTAGGCTTTTTCCTTGAACAAAAGTGCTTAAAATTAATACCATACAGTATCATTAGATTAACTTTGGAAAAGCATCGTTTCATGAAATAGTTTTCAATTTTTTATTAAAATTTTTATACTTTAAAAGTTATAAATTAATTTTTTTTCCGTTTAAGAAAAACTTTCGGTTTAATACAGCCTCCCATCATTTTCTTCTTCTTGCAGCCGAATTTTTTCCTACAAAGCAAATATTATTATTTATGTATTAATTTCATGAAGACAAAAATTACAAAATCAGATTTTGATAAGTGCAAAGCCGAGTTAACTTATGTCCATATGTTGTTAAACGCGCAATTAAATTTTTTCGTGTACCAAATAAATGTCCTTAAAGAAAGGAAAATGAATTTTTTCAAATAGAAATCAACATACCAGCGCCAACAGCAAAAAAATATCGATTTTTCTTTGACTTTTTCAATAAGCTATGCATACGTCGCGATATGTTTTCATCGCGTTGTTCAATATCGTGAAATACTTTAGTTGAATTCTCTAGATTGTCAATGTATTCATCATCAAATTCATTGCAAACATACATTTTTCTTAATGTTTCTGTCTCGTTCATTTCAAAATTGTTCAATGTTTCGTTTTCAAATGTTCCAGTTTTCATTCGATTTTTAATTTTATCCACAATCAACATCCATGTTTTTAAATTTGCAAGCATACCTTTGTGCTACATAATTATGTATACATTTTACTTTAACTAAAAACTTATTCGAAACAGTACCTCACAAAGATATTCAGGCGTCTCTAAACCACCTGTAGTCTTATTCGAACGACGAGCTTCCATGATTAAATACATATCAAGTAGCGCACCTTGAGTACTATAATCAGCTAAATAAAACAATCAAAAAGAGAGACTTCTCTTCTTCATCAACTTTGTATTTACTAACTGGATCGTTCGACGCGGGGTGTTCGATTTGCTATGCATCGAAGAAAATCATACCAATAGGTATCATCCGTTGGGTTGAATTCTCCATAAAAATGTGTACTAGAAATAAATGCTTGTCGAATCTCTTTCGATATATAAGGCCATATATGTTCATGGGAAACATGTATCGTGCCAAAGATATACGATGGAGGCGATCTTTCGATACGCCAAAGGTAAGTACATGAACATGTCTTATACTATATAAAGATATGTAAAGTCCTTGGCATAAGACGAGATTTTGTTTTTGAAAAAACTAACCGACATCGTGATGAAGAAAACAAGATGCAAGATTTTGTTTAGCATGATTCCAAATGCCTCTGTCGAACATCGTTTTCATCATGCTTATCTTTAAATGTCGACACATATTTTATTTCAAATGATTAGCGAAATAGTTTGTTTTTNACATGAACATGTCTTATACTATATAAAGATATGTAAAGTCCTTGGCATAAGACGAGATTTTGTTTTTGAAAAAACTAACCGACATCGTGATGAAGAAAACAAGATGCAAGATTTTGTTTAGCATGATTCCAAATGCCTCTGTCGAACATCGTTTTCATCATGCTTATCTTTAAATGTCGACACATATTTTATTTCAAATGATTAGCGAAATAGTTTGTTTTTCAATTTTTATTACGTCAAAGTGCAAATTCGATACAACAAGTACTCAGTCAATCTATTTGATTAGTTCTATTACTTGCTATGAGTAACACAAACTTTTAGCATATACACATGTGCATTTATTCCCAATCTACTTTGTACAAACAAACAGCAAAAACATTTCCCATCACCAAAACGTTAAGATCAACTGTTTTTATTAAAAATATTCTTTCAGTGAATTTTCAATGATTCGTAAAGCCAATGCATCATGAATGTCAGATGTATTAGTTGTAATATGCAATGTGAGTCATCAAAAGAGAATATCAAGTTACTTCTTCTTTAATCTCATTAGTAAATGGTCAAGTCCGGAATAGTGCCTTCTTTCTTGCTGACAAAACATTTGATGTGAAATTCTCAAGATTTGGATGTTTTAAAATACGTTAGGAATTTTTAAGCAAATGGTTTATATGATTTATTTTTCAGCAATGGAAAATATACTTCTTTTTGCATACTTTTCCATGATAAATCGTCCTAGATTACTTGTTGTATTTTATGAACCATGATCGAACTCGACAGAAAAGTCGAGTGAAATGATTGTGAAACAATAGAAACAAAAATATAGAACAAATAAAACAATATTTCAGCAATTAGATTCGCATTTTGTTTCCTACAGATAACTATGAGTCTTGTATCAAATGACCGTCATCAAGATTGACGATAAGAATAAAGGATTTATTAAAAATATACTGAGAATTTTTCTTTTATACTTCGCATCAGAACTTCGCAAAGTCATCGGTTGAAGAATTATTTTATGCCGCCAATGTAAAATCTTCAAGTACTTCGTTTGGCCAAATTCTAGAATGTATTTCGTAGATTTCAATGGATAAATCAAACAGTCGCGATTTCCATTTGTAATTCTTGGCATATTTTGAAAGTTGTCATTCACAAGAAGAATGTTGCTTTACGAAGATATCGGATTTCTAATAAATAATTGCCTTCCGTGAAAATTGAGTGTATTTGGGAATTCAATATCTCAACAGAATGTAGGAACATTCTTTTCCTGATCAAACTTTCAAAATATTCCAAGGACTATGACAACTATTTCTCGTTATAAATCGAAAACTCCGGCCTCCTTTCAAATAACAATGTCTCTAAATGATGATTTTATTGTTTATACTTCACAAGTTTTAAGTGAACATTTTTTTTCCTTTAGGAGCGAGTTTCTTTTTAATACAACCGTCCACCATTTTCTTTTTCGTGCAACCGAATTTCTTCCTACAAAAGATATATTATTTTTCTACTCGAAATTTCATCAGAGCAAAAACAAAACCTAAACTTACAAAATCACTTTTTCATAAGTACAAATTCGCGTTATCCTATATCCATATTTTTTTAAACGAACAATTAAATGTTTACGGTTACCGACCACATGCCCTGAAACAAAGGAAAATGAATTTCATTTAATAGAGAACCAACATACCAGCGCCAACAGCAAAAAAATATCGACGCTTCTTCGACTTTTTCAATAAGCTGTGAATACGTCGCGACATGTTTTCATCGCGCACGTCAATATCATCAAATTCTTCAGTATTATTCCATAACTGTTCCATATATGCATCGTCGAGCTCACTACACATATAGGTTTTTAGCAATTCTTCTGGCTGATCCATTTTAGGTTCGCCAAGTGTTCCATTCTTTAATCGGCTTTTAATCCTATCCACAATCAATGTCCAGATTGTTGAATTGGCAAAGTTGAATAGTTTCTAGATATGATGATCATCTTTAACTTTAGATTAAAAAAAAACTATTCGTAATAGTACCTCACATTGATATTCAGGCGTCTCTAAACCACCTGTAGTCTTATTCGAACGGCGAGCTTCCATCATTAAATGAATATCAACTACTTTACCTGGAGTAGTAACATTGGCTAAATAACACAAAGAAAAACAAGAAGAATTACTTCTTTCATCTCTTCATCATCTATTAACTTGATCGTTCGACACGGCGTGTTCGATTTACTACGCATCGAAGAAAATCATCCCAATAATTCATATTAATCAAGTCGGCCTCTGCATAAACATGTGTACTAGAAATAAATGCTTGCCGAATCTCTTTCGATATATAAGGCCATACATGTTCCTGGGAAACATGTATCGTGCCAAAGATATACGATGGAGGCGATCTTTCGATACGCCAAAGGTAAGAACATGAACATGTCTTATACTATATAAAGATATGTAAAGTCCTTGGCATAAGACGAGATTTTGTTTTTGAAAAAACTAACCGACATCGTGATGAAGAAAACAAGATGCAAGATTTTGTTTAGCATGATTCCAAATGCCTCTGTCGAACATCGTTTTCATCATGCTTATCTTTAAATGTCGACACATATTTTATTTCAAATGATTAGCGAAATAGTTTGTTTTTCAATTTTTATTACGTCACTGTGCAAATTTGATACAACAAGTATTCAGTCAACCCATTAGATTGTTTCTATTTCCTTCTACGAGTAAGACAAATTTTTGGCACATCTGCATTTATTCCTAATCTATCTTGTATAAACAAACAAAAAATCATCATCATCATCGATGATAAAGACTGTTATTATTTTCCTTTGTCAATTATTAGATCCGTCATAGATCAACATATATATATATATATAGTATATACAGACAGATTATCAGTGACAATATCACCCGTGATTAGCGGTTCATTCTTTTTGCTATTCTATATTTTATACGATAGGATTAACCAAATAATAATTATATCTGTACACATACTTTTTCTTCTTCCATCATCAATCTGCATATATAATCAAATGGCATGTTGCTAGAAAGAGAGAGAGAGAGTAATACACACAAGATGCATCTATATCACACAGCGAATTCTATTGATAACTATATGAACAATAATTTCTTCTACATGGCTCACTAGACAAATTATTCTTTCAAACCTTCAAGTAGTAAGTTTAATTTCTTTTATTTTCTATTTTGAGTTAAGATTATATTTATAGAAAGTATCATTCGTTTGTTTTGTTTTTTAATCCATTGAACTAATCAAATAGATGTCTCATGTATATTTGATAGTCATACAAAGTTCATTTAAATAGATCATTGTTGCTTTCGCTCTCTATGCGTAGATATTACAAAGGGATATCGAATGTTGATAAATCCAAACAAAACAATGAAAAGAAAAGAAGTATGCTTTGTCGATAATATTTAACAAACATAGGATCGATAAAAGTGCTTTCTTTCTCATGGCACTTGTCACGCGAAATAAACTTTTGCATTTTTTTTTATAAACTCCTCCTGTCTATTTGAACTAGATCGAATTTCTTCCGAAAAAAAAGAAAAGAAAAGAAAAATGCATTTTCATTTCATACGAGAAATTTTCAATTGATTTTCCACTGATGCATATACACCTGTTATTTGCCGCTCTATGATTAATCATAAATTGCAAGGATGAATGCTCACACGAGTGGGTGACGTTTTAATTATGATGTACACACGTCGCTGTCTTATCCTAGCAATAATCGGATCAAATATCTTCTTGCTTATATGCTTGAAATCTGATCTGCTACTTCGTTGTCGTCATGAGAAATACGATGTGCATGTAATAGACAAAAAAATAATAGAAGAAAAATATTGTATTAAATAATTAGTAAAGGGTTACGCGAAAAAAATTCAAAGGACCAATTGGAATATATTAAGGATAAAGTTGACAACCAATCACGATGTTAAAGGGTTTGTCTGTTTCTTTTTCTTCCTTAATACTTATCGCTGTTGTCACTTGATTAGTATTGACACATCGAAATTTGGAAGAGGAAAAAAGGACGGGTATGTAAAATAAAAGAGAGAAAGATGGATGATATCGATGGAGTGAATTTGATATGCATGTACTAATTGCAAAAGAAGGTGAGAGGCAATAGAATATCGTGATCGTCATGTAATTTTAATCGAGATGTATATAGTCATATCTACATGTATGCATAATGATTAAAATTGTATTAGTTTTTGTGTTTTCTAATATTGCAAGGAAAACGATATGATTGACAGTTAAATTGTTATTTTAATATATAATATAATATAGTTTTTCCTTTTTCTTTGAACATCAAAAGAATCTAAATATTATCCAGTTATGTCAACAGGATAGTCAGTTGATGGCATATTCAGTTGTTGCTGTTTTTTGTGATGTCCTTTTAAAGCTTTCACATACCGAGAGTCCATTAAGCAGAGCACATACTTTTAATATTTTAAGAGAGGAAAAAAAGCGCAGGTTAAACATAACGTAATCTTAGCACTGAATCGAATCAAGGACATGGTGATGGTGTCCGAGCTGAGGTGTTTTGTGTGCGTGTGTACGAATGCATAATTGAGCGGAAATAATGTTTTCACACCAGCAGGGGCGGAGAGAAGATGGATATTCCTTAATGCTTACTCAAACACAAAAAGAAATGAAGGGATTATATATCGATCAGACATATTGCAATCTAGAAAGTAGAGAATGTTCGCTTACGGGATGAAATAGAATAGGGGTTTCTATCAAGTTGTTTATCGATTACTTATTTGCATAAACAAGTGTTAATTGATTGAGTGTGTCTTCCTTTTACTTTTCTTTTTTTTTCTTATTAATTAATAAGAAACTTTTGTTTGACTAAAGTATCAAAAGCAACTGACTGACGGTGCTTTTTACGACCGTTCATTAGAAGAACAATAAAAGAGATTCAGTCGAATAGAGCCAAAAGAAAACGTATCATGCTGAGTTTTGATATAATTATCAAAGAATAAAGTGTGACCGGATAACATCACTATGCTGATTTTCTCACATTTTCTTTCTTTTTTGGTCTATCCTATCCTACAATTAAATTCATTAGAACTGTTCGTAAAAGGATATTTTAATTCTCTGATCAATCTCCGTCTGTAGTGACTAGATGTAGAAGAACGGTAGGGAAAACGAGTTGATTAGAAATTTGAAACTTGTCGAACATGTGTCTGATTTTTAATTGTTAAATTGACAGATTCGTGTGAGTAACGCGTGAATAACAAAATTGATAATAAATCAAACACATAGACAGACAAGTGGTCGATAATCGTTTCGAACGTATGTCCAGTACACATACATATATTCCATTTGACCTTTTATTCTCAAAAAAAATAAAATAAAATAGTAATCTTCTTCTTCTTATGCTTTTTTTTATAGATGAGACAATAAACTTCGAAATTATTCTAACAACGACGAAATATTAAGCACACAACAGGTGGGAGTTTTTTTTCTTTAGCCTCTCTTTCCGATTCGTTCGTTCGTTTTAAATACAAAAAAGAGAGAGAGAGAGAGAGAGAAAATGATGCTCTCTGTTTCTCTCTCTCTTTTCCTCTTGTCGCTTTGCATACCTGATTAAAAGGCATCACCTTTCTCTTTTCAAGCGTGAGTGTTTGCTTGCTTGCTTGCTTTACCTTACAGAAGAAATAGAGGTAAGATTTCACTCGTATACAAGTAACCAGATCCTAAACAGATAGCGTTTTTCTCTCTCCCGTTTTTTTTTTGAATGTAAAACATAGTCACGTCTAGAATGAAATATGATGTTAGAGCTTTGATTATTTTATGCTTACAGAAAATCATACACGTGCGTGTGTATAATGTTTATACATACGTTTAAAAAGGTAGGGAAACGATTTTAAAAAGAATCGTGTGACTTCAGAGTTTAACATTTTTGTTCTTCATAGAACAGTGACAGAGCTGGTCAATAGGGAACATCGAAATGATAAAATCATTCTAGTTGAGATTACTATTTTGTGTCACCTAGATATGTAGTGATTGGCGTTAATATGGAATATATTGATTTGAAATATGAAAATTTGTTGCTAACTGATCTTTATGAAATTCAAATGTTGGCAGAAAAATCTACCAGCTCTAAAACTGGCCTCCATCTAAAAATACGCTGAAATACAATCCGCACGTCAATATTTAACGAGCTAAATAGTTCTATTAGTTGAACATGAACTTGAGATAGATTCTTTTCAATACATATTTCTCTTGTAGATTTTGAATTATGTTACTAAAATCTCAGTTACGTTCAAAGTAGTGCTTTATAGAACAAGCCGTTTAAATTTTTGTCAGTCTTTATTTTTACTGAACATCGTCATAATATGACTAAGCAATGATTAATCTTTCATCACAAAAAAAAAGAAATAACAATATTGTGAAATCTATCTTCAATGACAAAAAAAAAGAAAATATTTGGCAGAGGCTTCACCTAGTATCACACTCGTCCTCAAGGTCGGATTAATTTCCTTGAGAATACCACGCTCAATTAATCGTCTAGAAGTTTTAAATTATTACTCCGGAAGAGAAAATACTATCTGCACGTATCTATTTTCAGGTATATCCTAATCTTTTCGAATACAAATAATTTTTGTACAGTTGCAAGATAATTGTCGAATTGCTTCGTTCAAATTTGATATTTTACTTTTCTTTCTAGTCAACCATTGATGGCAGGCTATACGTTTTCATCGCAGGGCTATGTCAATATTCCTCCGTATTACAATTCAACATCTAATGGTTATTCAGGCTTGAATATTCCATATTTATCACCTGACAGTAAGATTATTCTGTATAGTTTTGTTATCTAATTAAAATCTACAATTAGGTTATTCAACAAGTGGCATTTCATCAGTTGGCGCATCAACTGGTGCATCACCATATAGTACTCAACCGGTAGGATTCAAAGCAGCAGCACAAAAAAAACTAATTCTTTTGTTAATAGGCTTTTGATCCAGCTTATTATTCATTTCAACCATCGTTTATTTATCCAGACCATCCATCATCAGTCTATCATCCACCCTATAATCTTCATTCATCAAATCAATTAACAACAGCACTAAAACCTCAAGAATATCAATGTGAACTAGTTCCATTATCAAATCTTGGTAAGAACAAAAATCGCTCAATGAAAATAAATAAAATTCTCAACGAAAATATTTCATTCTAGATCATTCAAATCCAAGTACATCGAATTCTCCGTCACCATCGAATAAAACTGATGGCAAAATTTGTTCGACATCGAAATCAAAAACGATTCGAAATCGAAATAAAATTCAGCAATTATCACCAGAATTGGATAATAATATTGAACGAATATTTATATGGGATTTAGATGAAACAATTATTATTTTACATTCATTATTAACTGGAAGTTATGCACAACATTATCAAAAAGTAGATATGAATATTTCTTTTCTTTTCTTTTCTTCTTATTACTCTATTGATTATTTTCAGGATCCTCAAATAGCAATGAATTTTGGTTTACGCATGGAAGAATTGATATTTAAGTTAGCAGATACACATTTATTTTTTAATGATCTTGAAGAATGTGATCAAGTAAATATTGATGATACTTCATCAGATGATAACGGACAAGATTTAAGGTAATTTTTAATTCACCTGATAAATTTGAATCAATCTTTTTCTTCTTCAGTAATTACAATTTTTCAACTGATGGGTTTAATTCATCGTCATCATCATCCAACGTGAGCAATACAGTTCGCGGCGGTGTCGATTGGATGAGAAAATTAGCATTTCGTTATCGACGTATAAAAGATATTTTTAATACCTACAGAATGGATACACAAAGTAAAAGATAAGAATGAAAAAGAATCAATCAAAATTGCAATATCATCTATTTAGGTTTACTTGGTCAACAAAAATATGAAGAATTACTTCAATTACGTTTAGATATTGAATCATTCACTGGATCATGGCTTACATTGGCATCGAAAGCTTTAAATATTATTAAACAAAGGTAATGGCAAATTTTATATTAAAATGACAGAAGCTGTTAGTAATAAGAAAGTAAAGTAGATATCAGAACGAGATCTCATTGACACATGGTTTTTGCTTGCGTATCAACAACATCTGTAATTGTCTCGGATCAATCTCTACTGGGTACAAATTGTTCTACCAAATATATTTCGACACACTTTTTCATATCATCTTCTACAATAAAAGATTTACTAGTCTTTCGTCTTTCTTTTTTTATGAATCTGAGCAAGCTTGTAGAAAGGTTTTCTCATACAATTAGACTGAGCGGACGTGTGAGGAGTATTTTGGTAATAACGCAAGAACATTTTAAATATATTTCCTAATATAAATTTCGAGTATACCTAAACATGAGTATAGGCTTATCAGACGGCCTGTAATATTCTAGTTTTTCTTTTATACTGCTTTCTCTAACCTACTACTACTTCCGTTTTTTAATTAACTCCACATGACCTCTATCAAAGTTTGATTGCACGTCTATTTTTGAATGTAAATTTGATACATGAAATGATATCAAAAGAAATTCAACATGACGCCATTATTAGATCGAATTTATGCCATGACCTCATGAACTTCTTAGTCACAAATTAATTTTCCTTACCTATGTGTTACAAAACATAATTATAGTGACAAGGCTATCGTGCACTAGAAAACCAACTCATTATGAAATTTTAATTTTTAGCTTGACTACAAAAAATCTTGAATGTATTCAATTTTTTTAGAAAAAATTGTATCAATGTACTTGTTACAACATGTCCCTTAGTTCAAGGATTATCGAAAATTCTTTTACATGGTCTTGGTGATCTGTTCGATATAGAAAATGTCTATAGTGCAACAAAAATTGGTAGAGAAAATTGTTTCGAACGTATACATACAAGATTTGGAAGAAAACCAACATATGTTGTTATTGGAGATGGACGTGATGAAGAAATAGCAGCTAAACAAGTAAATTGAGCGATTAGAACTTTTTTTTCTTCTTATACTAATTTTAAATTGGCTGTTTTTCTTTTTTTGTTGTAGCTCAATTGGCCATTTTGGCGTATCAATGAACATCAAAATTTGACAGCTCTAGTTCATGCACTTGACTGGCAATTTCTTTAAAACTTTTCTCGTGTTTATTATTGTCTTGTCTACGGTTTTTCTTCTTTGTAATTACCTTCACACACAGTGATCTTATTGATAATGTGCGCTATAAACTCCATCGCACATATGTCTTTGATCTGCTTATTATTTATAATTATATGAATAATGAGAGGGAAAAACAACAACGAGACATTTATGTGTACAAAATAAGAGTTTCTTTTTGTTTGTTTTTCTTTTTCTGAATGAATATTAAAATCGAGATCATTTTGATAGTTAAATATGGAATTCGAAAGACAATTGTTTGAACGCTATTCTGTTGTCTACAGAGATAGACGATCTGGAATATCACGTGCGAGAGTAAATTAAAATTATTGAGCTCTGAGGAAAAAACAATGATATGGATATTTTTTGTATTTTCTTCTTATCAGTTAATTTACTTTTTTTTTAAAGCAAAATGTAACGGAAATAAACCACATTGACATTTGAAATTCATAAATGTGCCTATTATTCTTCTCATAGGGAATTTTGGAAATTCTCTTTAGATTGTGTTGATAATTTCTCGCGTGGTCCTATCTTGTTGATAGATGAAATCATCCCCCTCCCCCGCCCCAAGATTACTAGTGTGCCGATTCGGCGATGCTACTTTACTAATTAAAAATAGAATTAGACACATCAAATCATTTTTCAACAGTTGAATCTAACATTTTGATTATGCATTTGTTCTATGTTTTCTTCTTAAAAATAAACAAGCTATTGTTAGAAAGCAACATACTTAATTATGTATGCAAGTTTACCAAGTATAACGGCCGTATTCTAGCCTACTCTTGTGAGAACGAGAAAAATTTTGTTTTCTTCGAGCTCAAATCAACAGTTATGATCATGTCATCATCTCTAACATAAAATACTTGAGTCTTTTACAAAACAGAAATTAAACGCAGATGAGTCTTCTGATACGCATCCACAGATATCAATTGATTGGCGTAAAGCTTTGTTGTTTTATGAATTAATAGAAATACAGATTTAGAACAAACTAAAAATAGCTATGTTAATATTGATCCTTGTTTTCCCTATAGAATTAATTGAATTAGAATGTTGATTTATCCAACTCATTATATTTGTTGCACGTTTCTCTATTTACAAGACTTGTACCATTATAAATATTTTACGTTTATTCTTTCATGCAATTTGTTAAACATGTTTTGACAGTTAAAATCTTGTGACAGCTGCTGCATATAGAAGTCGTTCGCTGTGAAAACCCATAAATAGAAAGACTTGAATTCTTTCATCAATAATAGAAATATCGAAATTTTTTCTTTTCATAAACCGTCTGTCTTGCTCTCTGTTAATGATGTACACCGACGACTTCAATTCAATGAGTGTGCTGGCCATGAAGTACGAAGAAAAAAGAATTCAAATGCGAAATTATAAATGAATAAGCAGCTGACAACGCTCCCAACCAATGGAACGAAAGTCACTTTACGAACAAAATCGAATTGCTACAAGTCCGCTACGGTACAAAAAAGGATTCTAGGCCGAAACTAAAGAAATGCACGAACTGGTGCCTGGTACAGTACTTATATAGAGAGAGAGGCTTGCACATCTATTACTCTGTTGAAGGCTTTTGTACTGTACAAATTTTCAAAGAAAAGTATAAAAAGAAAAAAACAATTTTCTCTTCTTCTTAACTATTTTTTCAAGTATGCATCCGAAACAAGTGGCATGCTTTTTGAAAGAAGTAATTCAATTTCTTTTTCTTTTTTTGACGCTTCGTCGTTGATTCTGACAGTGTTTTATCAAGCGATTAAAACAGCAGAAGAAAAAACACAACGACATTCGTAATCGAGAATAAAATTAAAATAACATATCAACAAGTTCAGAAAAAAGGGAATGACTTGAACACCTTTAACATTCACCAATAGAATGAAATGTTCATCAAGTTGATTATGATCTTCAACCATAGAGAAAAGCTATAATTCTACTTAAGTTGCTCTTTTCATTTATAATTATTTCTCTTGGAAAAATCCAAATTTATCAGTGTAAAAAAAAGACTGCTTTTGTTTTTCTTCTGCTGGCTTGTTTTTCAAATTGCGTCGTTATTTTCATCATAAGTCATACAAAGCAAGTATTGGTTACATAGTTCTAGCCACAAGAATGCCAATAGAAACATATGTTGTTATCGGCATTGGAAAATTCCTGTAAAGAATTGGAAGATTTATCTTGCAAAAGAAAAATATTCCATGACACATTGGAATTTTGTAATATTTAGCCAAATTGATGTGAATAAAAAAGAAAAATCATTTGATACTTTTTTATTTATTAATTACAATGAAATCAACCATGAAGTGTATACACGTATATTTACAATTGTATGAAAACTAGCATGTAAACAAAACAAAAAAAACGTGAAAATTAAAAGTAATTTGTACGTGCGGAAAAGAAAAAGAACATCGATATCTACTGTTTTTTGTTCATTAAAATATATCAAATATATAACAATGAAGCAAAATATGAATGAGAAACAATTTTGATCGATAGGAAATGAAGAAAACAATATATATACTAGACAATCAGGAAAATTTATTCATCACCGTCGATTGTGTAGACCATAAATAATTGATCGGGCTTTCTATCAATATCTTTCATTAATGTATTGTCAGGCGATAATATATGAAAACCAAGAAACATAAATGTTTTTACTACCATTGCTCGATCAGGCCGACCCTTATCAAAATATATAATAACATGTTTACAATGCATTGTATCATCAGCAAATTCTAGAAGACTAAGAAATCTATTTGATGAAAAAGAAAAATATAACAATTTGAAATTAAAATAAAATTGTTTTTATTACTTCTCTTTTGATCCTTCAGATAATTCTTCAGGAATTCCTACATAAAGTGAATCTGTATCTAATCTAATAAACCATGAAAGATCATTTTCGTGAGAAAATTCTAATATTTTCTCATATTTTAATTTCAAATTTTCATCATCATAAATCTAAATTAATCAGCAACAAAAGCAAAACTTGTTCGTAAATATCAATAGGAAATAGCAAAACTAACCTTTTGAGACTCCATTGATTTGATGATGAATCCATTGTGGCGCGAGGTTAATACTCGTCGTCCAACGCTGCCGCCCTCTGCGCTTATATTTGATGTTAAATCGACAGCAGCTACAAAAACAATATCGATACAAATAAATAATCGAATCAAATTAATTTTTTTCAAACAAACCGTTGGCCACATCAGGAATACCACTTTATTTCGGCCGCGTTCTGGTAACAAAAATCATTCATCCTATAAAAATAAATAAATATTGAGAATAAATTAGACATTATAAACAAAACACCTACGTTTCATTATTTGATTGATCTTTAATATAGGGCATGGTAACAAGTTATTTGTTTTTCGTAGAAAATAATAAAAAATAAATACTTTTCTCAGTTTAATTATGATAGGAAAAATTGTTTTATTTATTTTTTTTATGGGATATGCTAAATAATAGTTTCGCAAACGAATGAATACGCACTGAGACTAGTGTGTATGTGCAGCGCTTTTTATATGATCTAGAAATAAACAAAGAGAAAGCAAAAGGCAGGAAACGAAAAAAAAACAAGAGAGTAATGCAAACTCCGTCCTCTTTTTCTTTTTCTCTTTTTCCTGTGCGCCGGCGTCGTACTCATTTCTTTACATAAGAAGCAAAAAGCATTCATTTTCTTTTCCTGTATTTTTATCATTCTTCATTAAGTTGAAAATGATCATATGATGTTATTTATATAAATACAATCTTAAAGCATCAAAAACTCGTTGAACTATCGTAAGATATGACAAATTTATATCCGAAAAGAGCAGGAAAAAACGAACAGATTTTTTTATATCTGTTAATGAATAGATTAATCATACAGATAGAAAAAAAGAAGAAGGAATGCGAACAAAAGACTATCTATATACACATAACAAAAAAGAAAAAGGCGAGTCAACATTTCAATAATGTTCGTGCTATAGTTTTCAAGTAACAATATGGAATTTATCCATGCCACTGGACGGCATTGTGGAGAGACAGAAAGAAATAGAAATAAAGAAAACGAGATATAATTAATCCACCGGGGTTTTTTGTAAAAAGATATTTAAAAGAACAGAAAAAAATTAAGAAGAATTATCTCCATTTGAAGTCGAAGATAGGCCAACGCCCGTTTCAACACTTAATGCAAGCGCTTCGAGCCATGGATGTGATACGCAAAAAGCCGGCCTATAATGATGAACAAAAACTAACTCTGAAATGTTTCCATTGTCTGTTTAGAAAATTTTACCTTGAATCAGGATTAATGTCACAACAAGCAATAGCAATGGCAATGAATTGTTTTGGACAATCTTTACTGCAATATTTTTGATTAAATAAATGTACATTTAAACCAAAATCTTGTGTTCGTGGTAAATAGTCAGGATCAGCTTGTACCCGACCGATAATCTAATTAATAGAAGAAGAAAAAAACGCAATAGTCTTCTATATTCATTTTTTTTGTTGCAAATTTTTCTTTTACTTCACAAAGCATGATACCAAATGAAAATATATCTACACGTTCATCGTAGCATTGACCTTTTAACATTTCAGGTGCCATCTAAAAATAGAAGTTCAATTTTATTTCTGCATTTTCAAAATCTCTTACCCAATACGGAGATCCAACAACTGTATATCTAAATAGCATATCATTTTTTTTTGTAACGGAAGAACATCTTCTTGTGTCTTACCGTTGTCGATCTCTTAATATTTGCCGACGAGTTTTAGGTCTAACTACAACAATATTTCCATTTGATGTTATTGTTGTACTTGTACTTCGTTGTTCTCGTCGAAATGATCCCGACGAACCATCGTTCATTGGTGCTGATGCATAATCATCATCTTCAAGATTTATTCTTGATAAACCAAAATCTGCCACAACAACTTGTCCATCAGATTTTACTAAACAATTTGAACTGTTTAAATCACGATGAATTATATTACACGAATGAAGATATTCCTTGAAACAGAAAATAATTAGAATAATAAAAATTAAATTTTCTAATTTTACCATTCCGGCAGCTATATCTTTTGCATAACGTAAACGTTGTAACCATGTTAATGGAATAGATAAGTCATGAATGATATTTTTTAATGTACCACCGGCAATGTAATCTTTAAATGCATTTAAAATTTAAAAAAGTGATTTGTTTTTCTTTGAAAAACTAATTTTCTAATACATACCAACAAGAAAACACATTTGATTATCTTTATCCAGTAAAAGACCCATGAAATTAAGAACATTGGGATGTTTTAAACGTTTGAGAACTTGCACCTGTAAAATTAACAAAAGAAAAGTCTTGTTTACGAAGAAAACCATTGACGTGACAAATGACTTCTAAATCTAGACCATTTGCATTAGATAGAATTGCAAAAGCTATGAGTAACAATAAGAGGACTCAATGTCCTTAGCTAATTTTTGGGATATTTCTGGCATTTTCAATGTAATTATGTCATGTTCTGTATTAGGAAAAGCTAATTTAAAAATAGTCCATTGCTCATCATGTTACTATTTTAAGATGCAGCTGTGGTAATGACTTTTCTTTTCTATCAGTTAAAGAAACCAATAGATTTTATGGTCGATTAGGAAAATAAAAGTTGAATAAATTTTCTCGATTAAGTAAAAATGTAATAAATATTTAACAATAAGCTAGAAAGTAACCTGCTGTCAATAATATATAGCGTTCAAAACTTTTTGATTATTCACACAATTGAATATCTCGCTAATGTGTGAGTCGAGGACGCGGCCTCTCTTTGAAAATCAAATTGATCCTTTCAGACGTGAACATTTCAATAAAACATGATTTATTTTCTTTATTCTTCAATGCACTGATGGATAAATATTTTAATGTGAAAATACTTTGCTAAATTTTCTTGTCTGTTCAAAGAGAAGAAGGTCAACAAACACGTATTACTCAAAAGTTTTCAGTCATAACTTACTTCTTTAACGAAGATTTTCTGAGCTTCTTTATCGAATGTTTTTGTTTCTTTCATAACCATTATCTGACCAGTTTTCCTGAAAGTAACCTTAAAAAGAAGAAAAAAAGACACTTAGAAAACCAACAGTTCTCATTTCATTAAAAACTTACTGTTCGTGCAATACCATAGAAACCTTGTCCAATAATAGGACCAAAGTCTAATTCATTTGCACGGTAAACTTCATGTCGGCGAAGATCGTGTACAGATGATGAACGTGTCATTGTATCCGATTGACGTTGTAAAGATAATAATTGATGATTCTTACTAAATTAAAGGCGACAAAAAAAAACAATAAATCGTCTTTTTTTCTATTTTTAATTTACCTGCAAACACTATTGTTCGGAACCGATTGAGAACGCATTCGGGTATAAGCAGAGGATTGATTTTGATCACAATTACTATTTCGTCGTTTGGTATTCGTTGATGATTCTTCATAAACAGTATCACATTTAATTGCTGGCGATATTCGTGTTTGAATATGACGAAGAAAGCGTGTTGCATCTGTCGCACTGCGACTTCGAGTTAATGTACGTTTTGGATCAGCAATAAAACGTTGAATAAAATGAACAAGCCACCAACGAGTTGGCTAAAAAAACAGGAAAAAAATTAAAAGAAACACTAAATAATAAACTTACATCATTCCCACGATTATGATGGTTGTTTGAACGAGATTTTCGATTATCACCATTGGCTATTTTACTAGAGTAAAAAGTTAAATTAAAACAATTTTCTATGCGTAGTTCAATAATAATATTGATTTAGTAAGTCGTGATAGAATGACGTGTTGTTTTGGAATTTAACCTCATTATACTATTTCAACTATTAATTTCAAGTTAAACTCAAAGATATGATATTTGTAAGCTGCTTCATTGTATATCTCATCTATTTAAGAATACTTACGGACAAATTTCTGCATTTCCATTTCCATTTTCATTTCCACCACCACCACCACCACCTCCTCCTCCTCCATACTCATCATCTGTTCGATTTTCATTTTTATTCAAATGACCATTTTGTTTTATACTTGGTTTGCTCATAGCCATGTGAAAACGATTTATTAAAGGTTTTTGTTCACGATGATTAGTAGACAATAATGAAGTTGGCGGACATGAACCAGGTTCTACAATCATCTATGAAAAAATAAAATTGAACATAAAAAGTTGTGATCATATAAACTTCTCAGACATTTACTTATTGTTTAAATAAATCGATTTAATCGTCGTTTTTATTTAGTTCACGAGGTCATAAAAAAAATGAACTTTTGACATACACATATACACAATCTTAAATAAAAAGAGAGAACGATGGCACATTGTATAATAGAAAAACGACGAGAACATATTTAAGCTCTAAATAAACATTCATGTTAAACGCAAAAAAAATACGAAGGCGGGCCCCGACGCAAGCTTATACACGACTCGAATTTTGTCAATATTCGATGTCGATCGATTAGTTCAAAAATTCATAATATCATGATAATATAATGCATATATCTTTACTTTTGTTTGTTAAATCTCAACTATCCTGTCAGATATACATAGACTCATATATATAAAAGAAGACATCTCACGCATGCGTACATCGATCGACCAAGAGAAGGATATAATATAACAGGTCATATAGTGCAGGAAAAGAAACAGAACAGTTACTATCATCAATTAGTGTTAAAATCGATAAAGCTATTGTTTAGCTCATCACGAAAAAATAAATAAATAAAAAGTTGATGCATCTTTTAAACTCTTTGATAATACGCCAAAATAAAAATAGGCGGAGAAAAACAACGATGTATGAGACAAGACAAAGAATAGATAAGACGAAGATTACTCATTGGAATGAAATTTCTCATGTTTGCGTGACATTCAAATATAAAGATAAAAATAGTAGAAAAAAGAAAAAAACAACTATGAAGTCCTAGGATGCCATTTTGGTTTTTTTCCATCAATACTAAATCTAGTTTTATTTATGGCTTCGAGTTGTGAAGATTAACATTTTTTTCTCGTCGAAAAGTCATCAATCAAAAATACAATAAAAAAATTGTCGACTATCAAACAGATATATTTATTATTACACAAGAAGTTGTTGTTAATTTTTTTCTGTTCTACATTCACGTCTGTTTTTATTGTTGACTTTTTTTCATATCTTGATTTACTCAGCTAGAATAATAATCATAGTATGCGAAATATCAGCGAACACTAATGCTTAACGTAGTTCCATTTCATTTACCTTGATGAGTAATTTAAAACTATTCATGTAACTAAATAAATATTCAAAAAGAAAAAAATCACTAACATCAATCAAATGAAAGAATCCCGAGATTTTCAAGGAACCAACATTTACTTACACGCTCACGAGAAATAAAGGACGTTTGACATCAACCAATCATTGTGAACAAATAGTCATTGAACTAACTGTATATTCACCACTCCCTTACTTTCTATTGGATAAACGGTCCCCTTTTTTTTACAGCTTTTTGGATGGCGTTAGTTACCGTGTTTCATACATGATCTCTGTGCGATTAGTATAGAATGATAATTTAGAATCACAAAATGTATTATTAGCGTGTAATATTATGTAAAAATTATTCCGATGTCTCTCTCTTATTCGTATTATATTAATATTCAATTAGTACGCTTATTTATTTTAAACAATGAATAATAAAATAGAACCAGGGGTGGCGGAGCGTCATTAAGCTAGGTGAGGCTCATAATATTTTTTTTTTCTACCGTGGAATTTTATGAACGCATCAAGCAAAAAATAAGTCTTCTTTTTATTGAACTGCAGTAAAAATAAAAATGGTCAGTATAAAAAAGATGATTGGAAAATACCAAAAAAGACTTTTTTTGCTCCTGCTTTGATGCACAAATAAAAAATAACAATATTCAGTACAAAAGTAAGTGAGGCTGAACCTCATCTTGTGAAATCTAGGTGACGCTCAAGTCTCATGGGTCTCAGTGGCTTCGCCGCCACTGGCTCAGCGTAACAAATCTTGAGAATAGAAAATAACAATTTGCAATCTGAAATCTAGATGAGGCTGAGCCTCATCTGCTGAAATCTAGGTGAGGCTCAAGCCTCACCTGTCTCAATGGCTCCGCCGCCACTGAATAGAACAATCAATTGATATGAAAATCTAACGGATAGAGAGATACCATTAATAAAGCAATACTAGTAATCCTAGTGGTGCAGTATTTTAATTCCATTCAAGGAAGTGAAAATCTTCAGTAGAGCATTTGATATCATTGTTTTCTTCTATCATGGTATAAACGAATCTATAACTAACGTAAGACAGTAGGCAACAGGTGTTTTCCGTATTAGGAATAAACTACAATTCACTAAGACTATCCGCTAAAGTTACTACATTTGCTGTGTTAACAGAACTCAATATCACGGCAATTGATTATTGCCAGAAGTATACTCATCCATATAGTTGAGCGTGTACTGAAGTATAAAAAATTTATTTTCTACCTGTGATACAGAAGAACAAAAATATTTAGCAATTTTAATTGATTATTAATGCTTATTGAATTTCGTTATTTGAAATTAATTAGCTAAGTTATTTTTCTTAAACCCAGTGAAGCCATCTCATGTCTGGGTATTTTAATGAGTCACTGGGTTTTCCTCAGTCGCTCATGTACTATAAAAAAAAGCGACTAGCTATTCTTTAAAAATATTAGTTCTTTTGTTTGTACGATCTTTAAAGCAATATAAAAATGTTGATTATCGAACATTTACTTAAAGTATTGTGGAAATTATGGAGCATTTTTCAACTTTATTTCTTCAAAACACCAAGGTCAAAACAACCAATCCCTCTCAGTGTTAATTATCATTTAACTCGTGCGTGTAACTATCAATGCAAATTCTGTTTCCACACAAATATTACTAATGATCGTCTCCCATTAGACGAAGCAAAACGTGGAATGCATTTATTGAAACAAGCTGGTACGAAAAAAATTAATTTTTCTGGTGGTGAACCATTTTTAATTGAAAATGGACGTTATGTTGGTGAACTAACACGTTATGCCAAAGAAGAATGCCAAATGGCAACAAGTATTGTTTCAAATGGAAGTTTAATAACAGAAAAATGGTTTGAAACATATTCAAAATATTTAGATATACTTGCTATATCATGTGATTCATTCGATGATGAATGTAATCGACAAGCCGGACGAACCAATGGCCGTCGAAATCATTCACAAATCTCTCATGTACGTCGTGTAAGACATTTATGTGAACAATATAATATTATATTTAAAGTGAATTCTGTTATACATGCACTTAATTATCAAGAAAATATGGTAGATGCAATTGAACAACTTAAACCAATACGATGGAAAGTTTTTCAATGTTTACTTATCGATGGCGAAAATATGGGTGGAGAAAATAAACGCGATGCACGAGATTTGATTATAACCAATGAACAGTTTACAGATTTTTGCCAACGTCATCAACATTTAACATGTTTTGTGCCAGAATCAAATTTAGCAATGAGAAATTCATATTTAATACTCGATCAAAATATGCGATTTTTGGATTGCACAAAAGGTCGGAAAGATCCTTCGCCGTCTATACTTGACGTTGGTATTGAGGCAGCCTTAGATCGAAGTGGCTTTGACGAAAACATGTTTTTTGAACGTGGTGGTCAATATCAATGGACAAGAGATACTGCAGATGTAAACGATTGGTGAACTATCTCATACTTAATCTTAGTCACGAATTGATCATATCTAATAAACGAATTTTAAATGTTTTTTCAAAAAAGGATACTCAACTATTCATCGTATTCGACGATGTACTTCATCGAACTGTTTCGAAAGTTTGCTTTTTACAGAATGAAAGAGTGATCATTGATTTCGTTGGTGAAAAATAATATTTTCCATAGGTTTTTTTTGTTTTCATTTTACAATAAAATGATGACTGACAGTTTCAAAGAAAAAAAAACAGAACTTTTATTTGCGTCTGCGTTAGGCAGTCTAGCCGAGTTTCGATTGGCTTGAGTTTATTTACTCAATGGAATAACAAATGTACTAAAACGAAAAAAATAGATTCATAAATTCAAATGATTTCTGCATATCTTACGAAGGAAAATCAGGTACGTTCGAAAGAAAATATTCAAAAATTTCAGCAGTTATTATTTTATCACCACGAAGGTCAACTTCATTAATAACCTGAAATTTTTTTTCAAAAATTTAAAAATAAAAATAGGTCTCCAAAAATAACATACTGCTTCAGCAATTTTTGTTAAATCCCTATCATTGAACTGTTTTCCTGATAAACGTCGAACAATTTCTTTTACATCCTTGACATCAATTGCATTTGAAATTGGTGCGCCATCATCAGCTGTAAATGTAAATGTAAATATTAATTATGTATTCAAAAATGCTCAAATGGATTTCCTACCTGTACTATGTCGTGCACCGATGCCCTCTGACAATAAAATAAAATAGTAGAAAAATAAAACTATGAAATCAATATCTACGGTAAATTTTGAATGCATAAGAAACTTTAACAGATTTTGGTGCATTTTGAGAAAAAACACTCATCATATCAAGAAAATCTTCAACCGATAATGAGCCATCGGGTTGAGAAGAAAATACTTCAACGATTCGTTTACGAAACGGATTTTCCTATATACAGTAAAAATCAAATTTAATATTATCGAGTTTTGTGTTCGTTTTTGAAACTATCGTACTCGAAGTTCAGGTATATCTATAGCATGATTTTTCGATAAACGTAATTCATGAATCTTTGCATTGTGACGATTTCTTTGCGTAAGTTGAATGAATCTTTTTACGACTCTGAAAAATAAGAATGACACAAGAACATTGATTTTAAAAAAAATGAATAGCCTACTCAATAATGCCCTGACGACTAAGAAATGTTAATGTCTATCGGAAAAAATAGAATTTGTTTTTTATAAATATAACGTTCGTTTTATTCTACCTGATAATCGCGTAACTCTTCATCGGTGAAATATGATTGTTTGCCACCCATACTCTTATCAGTTAGGAAATAAATGACAGTCAAAAGCTGAATTTTAAGTATCTACAAACACAAAAAATGGTTGGTTACTTTTGATTCTCTAATCGTAATACATAATGATATCAGTTAATATCAACATAAAGCGACAGTGATTCAAAGTCATTTGTATACAAAAGCTCAGAAGAAATCAAAGACTAGAAACAGTGAGTAATCAGATATGAATAACAATTGTTTTTCATCTGCAGTTTTCGTTAATAATTTCTGTTGCTTAAACAATGTGAAGATAAAAATAGAAGATCTTTATTATTATAAAGAATTCAACGCTTTGAAAATGTAGAATCTCTTTGTCTTAACAACTTAAATTAAAAAGAGGTGCTACCTAGATTCAGCAAATTTATAGAATATTGTTTTATACTGAGATGACAAAGAACACTGGAAAATGCTAGAGAAGATTTAGACAGGTTCATTTCGCTGACCTTTTTTAGTTTATCATGACTGTTGTATTCTACTTTCGATGCAGGTTTTAAATGTAGAATTTTTTTGTACAAATATAGCTTCAATGATACATAGAGTCTTGTTAAAGTTTCAATGCATAAAGAATGATGCTGCTTTTCTTACGAGTTAAATATCAGCAGCATTCGAGTATTTCTGAATAAAAAATATGTGAGATCTGGCGTTTCTCCAAAGATGCAATAGCAGCAGCAAATAACTAGATTAAATTCGAGTGAAATGTGAATGTCATCTAGTTTTTTTACGTGACATCTTCAGCTTTTCTCATAAAATGAAACGGGAAAAACCAAGATTTTAATTTGCCCTAGGGGAGATTAAAATTTCAACTTCCCCCAAGGACTATTCTAAATAGCTCTGCATTTCAATCTCTTCTGTAACACATACACCGTACACCATATCCATACCATTTGGTTATTCGTAAGTCTGCTACATATTTATTGGTATGTTTAATTAAATCTGGCAATGGATTACTTGTTTATAAGCATTCAACCTCTTTCGCTTTGTGCATATGCTTACTTTTCAAATCTTTTTCAATAGCCTGCAAGTTTACTCATCTGAAGAGTGCGAGATGTGGATGTGATTGGCTAAGGGTACCTTTAAATTCATCTCGCAAAGCACACTAACATTCACACCCTTGCGATGAGCTAGATAGATGGTTACATCGCTACTCTTTAGATTATGTTTAGTGAGTTACTGTCCCACCCCATTAGCATCTCTGCCATCGAGAACATTTTCATGTATGTAGTGATCACATAAAGGAAGAGAACGAGAAACATACATAATCAAGTTTAACATTTTCGCGAAGAGACATTCAGAAGCGACGAGTAGAAAAATCAAATGTAGCAGTTAATAAACATTATAACCATGGTTCACATTCTCTCAGCTTTATTTCAACCTGAGGCGAATGTTCTTTGTTTTGAATAACATCAATTATTTTAAATGCTGAATAAGGTAGAATTAATACTTCTTCTTCATATGCAAATAATGATAAACGTTGTATATCGAATGCTGTTCTATTGTTGCGTATTTGGTATATGCATATAGTACTTAATCGATCGTCTTTATCGGTCTTTTTCTCATGAAAGGTTGATGCTACATGCTTTTGTTTTGATGTCGACGAAAATGTTTTAGTTAGAATGCGTGTACCGACCTTGTATTTTGTTACGTCACTAGCAGTAATCATCATGCCACGAAAAACTTCTCCAGTAAATGATAATGTCTCAAATTTCGGATGACGAGCAATTATTCCAATATAATACGCTCGACTAAGGTTCTCTTTGCTAGTTAGATTTTCAAGGTGTAGTTTTGCTAGATCAACATTTAAGGTAGTGTAAAAACCAGTTTCAGCTGTATACGCTGTTAATAAGTAAGCTGGATCTTTTTCATTGATTGCCTTATCAAAATATTCTTTTATTGTATTGATACCGTCTACATCTTGCAAATCTTTTTCAAGATAGTTTTTTCTTATATAAATAATTAGTTTGTGAAACTGAGGATCTTTGCCATATGATTCCAATTTCTTAAAATATTCATGTGCTTGATAATCAGCATCATTAGTTTGAAGAATCCACTCGACGGAGTCACTGACAAAACGTTTTTTATTCATGCGACGATGGATCAGCTGTCTTATTTTATCCGTTTTAGCTTCATCCAACGGAGTAAGATTATATTTATTTATTGTTAAATAGCTAGCACCTTTCTGCAGTAATAGTTCAACAATTTTCTCATGTCCACGATATGCAGCTACGTGGAGTGCAGTAGAGCCATTTGGTTCTATTCGATTAATTTCTTCCACTGTCATAGTTTTTAAATAGTTTTCAACCAAACTGATATTATTTTCTCGGCATGCATCATAGAAAGGGCTGATCTTTGAAGTATCAGATGATGGACCTATCAAAGAGTAGAACTTGTAACAGTAATTTTGGAAAAATAGAACCTTAGCAAATAATTACTATACAATGTTATTTATTCTAAGTTCTATACGTAAGCATTCTCATTTTGAACAATGTTGCTTTCAGATGCTAGACTATCAATCCATTGGACTCTAACAGATTAAGAATCCTGCATCTTGAGGGGTGTGGGTGTCAATGTGAGTTTTGAGTCTACTCGTCAATCACACCCGTATACACACTCACACACATATTCTAAAGAAAACATTTCAGATCATTCTCATGTTATTTTAATCAATTTTCACGAACGAAAACTCTCTTTCAAAGATTTTCTTCAATTACCAAACCTTATTCAAATCCATTTTAAAGATTTTATGAGAGAAAAATAAATTTTGATAGATGAAGCAAAAACTGATTGAAAATGACAGGAGTTTTCAATAAATTATCTAGATTATGCTGTATAATCAGAATGTTTTTGTGAAAATTATTTTTTGAAACAAGAATTCCATTTAACTAAATTCAAACTGCCCATTTCGAAACTAGATTTTTCTATACTTTACACTGAAATGATTCTAATTTGTTTTAAACAGTTTTTAGAAAAACAACAAATAAACTCTGTACATTCGTATGTTATAATTTATCGATTGAGGGACGTCATCTTTGATTTCATTTGAGTTGACAAAATTACGGTTACTATTTGCAAATTCAAATATTTTTTTCCTTGTATTTTCCTTACCTATGGGCATTGGCTTGATAGGTGATGGCGCAGGTTTCGGTGGTGGTTGTACAAGTGGTAATGGTGGAATAGTTTCTTCCACCTGGATAATATGCAGATCACCTTGGTCCAGACAACTGATTACTTTGAACTGGGTTCCGGCCATCAGCAAAACTTCGTTTTCAGCTTCATAGCTCGAATGTCTGTGGATATCTCTACCGGAATGACATTTTATAGCAAACATTGTTCTATGACCAGTCTTTCCCAAAAACGATTCTAGAACACTTACAGATGTTGTGCAATCTGAGAATCCCCACCAGACGATTGTTTCCCCTTCACGGTACNTCGGTGGTGGTTGTACAAGTGGTAATGGTGGAATAGTTTCTTCCAGCTGAATAATGTGAAGATCACCTTGAGTCAGACAACTGATTACTTTGAACTGGGTTCCTGCCATCAGAAGAACTGCATTTTCAGCTTCATAGTTCGAATGTCTGTGGATATCTCTACCGGAATGAGATTTTATAGCAAACATTGTTCTATGACCAGTCTTTCCCAAAAATTGTTCCGATTGTAGAACATTTACAGATGTTGTGCAATCTGAGAATCCCCACCAGACGATTGTTTCCCCTTCACGGTACTGCATACTCAGGTCTAATGGAACGCCTCTGTATACCGTTGTGGATAGTAGTGGAAGACGAAAGAGTGCATTGATAAAAAGTCTCAGAAACAAATGCCATGGCGTGAGGCGTCTTCGACCTTCTGATCTTAATATCCGGTTCAAAACATAATAAAGGCACTCATCTACTGGCTCCCATATCATTGTGTACAGCATAATCGAAGCAGACTCATCTTGTGTCAAGCCATCGGCAGGATTATCACAGTTTTCCTTGGCTACATAAGCTTGCCGCTGAACATCTGGTAGAATGGAAATAAGTGGTTCGACAGCTTCTTCAAGTGAAACAAGTGCCATTTTTTCGCAGCCACGAATGAATGGTATCAATTCAGGCCACATATTAACATCTTTGAAGTATAAGTCACGCTGTACAAATGCTTCCTCTGGTGCTCCATCATCTATTTCAAGAGTGAGAAGTTTTTTCAAGCAACATTAGAGTGATGGATATGTGAAAGAAAGTAATAATCTATGAGTTAATACAATTATTCTAAACATATTTTTTGTCATCCACGCACGCTCATCAATTTTTTCAAACTTGGACATTTTATTGTAATGCGTAATCAGACCAGCGTTTAAAAAGACGCCGTTTTTACGCCATAAAACGATTTTTCATAGAAAACGTCTTTTTAAAGCACTAAAATGTGCGCTTTCAACTTATAACAGCGTCACTTTTTTAAAAACTCCCCTGACTGGGTTCCTCGCGTGATATTAGACAATTTACAAAACCTTTAATATACCTAGTTTTAGTTTCGATATTCACAGGAAGAGTGTCGTTCATGACACTACTATGGCATTTTTATACTTCTATATTAAACTAGTAGCACGATAAAGCTTTATTCAATACAAAATATGCACCGCTTACTTATCTGTCAATTATTCGTTACCTCATTTCGTATCATGTGTTCTACACTTTAAAAAAGAGTTTTCGTACTCTTGGCTGAACCCTTTTTGAGTTCTGAATGGTACTTTTGTTTTAGAGTGTATAAGACTACCAAATCTCGTTTTGAAAGTTCTTTCGTGTGGATATGTATTTTATCTTACTATGAGTGAAAGATAAGACTTTTTGAAAACTTCTACTTCGGGAAGCTCTTCTAATTACAGTATTGTTTCACTAAAACACGTTCCGCATATATGTCACAGACTTTTCTGGAGTTGTGCATTGGTAAGCTCAACTATATTTAGAGGAACAGAGATATAATTATGTGGGCAGATAACCTAGAAGAAAAGTTTGTTAGCGCAGCCTCTTTGAGGCTAAAATGTGAAAGTCACATATACCCCTAAGATTTATTAAAGTAATACAAAACATCTCATGTGAAAAATCTGCCTTTATTTTCAAAATTTATAATTAGGGTATTACCTATTTGCTTATGTCTATAATGGAGGCTTATTTGTTAGCTGGGATGTTCAAAGATGGCAGAGACTGGTTGTTACGGTCTGTAAT